>JAODAL010035171.1:0-43259 GCA_025379985.1 Phyllomedusa bahiana | reverse complement strand
TAAGTCTAAAATTGTTGTTTGGGGGTTGAAAATGTCTGTCATAAAATCATATTTTCCAATATACAAAAGACAAACTAAAATCTACAACTCAAAAAATTTAAAAAGTAAAGAAAGGAAAAGGGGAAAAATGAAATCAGGGGCCCTTGGTTTTTGATAAATAAAATAAAATATTGGTGACTTATTCCCTTTAAGCGCAGTGAAAGCTTTTTTTTGGTTAAAACAAATTTTGGTTTTGGGTTTTGTAGGCACAGTGTGGCGGCATCTCCAGTTTTATCCTTATGCGGAATGGGGTTCCCCAAACCAACTAGGAAAAGCGGAAAAGGTGAGGGCAAACCCTTCAATTAGCTTTTTTTTTGGGGCTGTTACATGGTTGAAAGGTGGGCCGTGGCTTTTTTTGTAAAGGTGTTGGTTTATAATATAAAAAGGGGCGGGGAAAACCTAATTGGAAAAGGGGGGCCCGTATTTGGGTTTAGGCCAAGGGCAAAACGCCTAAAAATTTAACAGCCCTGTCGAGTTATCCCTTTAAAAGCTCCATAACACTCTATCCAAAAGGTGAGGTACGTTCACACCGTGTGGAAGGGGGCATAGTGTTTGGCAGTATTTTGCTCCCTCTGGCAAGCGCCGGGGAGCTCTCTTTCCCTTTTTTGCTTGTTTTGGGGGGGAGGCTCCCCCAATGGGAAAGCGGACTTTTCCAAGTCTCCCCCCCCCGGGACGGGCCCACTGGGGGCCGGGGGTTTTTTCCCCAAATGTGCGGGCCCGGGGAAAAGTGACCCGACATCATTTGACAGCGGGGAGAGAGTTGGGGTCTTCCCTTTGGGTGGGGGGCCCCCGGCTTTCTTAAACCGCTTATGGGGCTTGCAGAAATGAAACAGGGGTCCCAGGGCCGGGCAAAAAGGCTTTTGGGGGGCCCCATGGGCCCAAGTACAGGCCAATGGCGACCCCCCCCCCACAACCCCAAAAAAGGGCCCACCCCCCACACTAATTCCTCCCCCTTCCCCCTGGGGGCGCCGGGGCCCTTTTCCAATTTTCTGCATATTCCACATAATTTTCCTCTCCTTCTCCTCAGCGGGTCATTTCCCCACAAATTTGCTTTTTTCAAAACCCGTTTCCCCCTTCCAAATGACGGGTGAATTTAAAATTACAAATAAACATCACCAAAAAAATCCCCCCAAACCACATGAGTAAATCTCCAACGACGGATTTTTATTACTAAAAAAACACTCCTAAAAAACCCAAAGCCCCAAAAACTTTTACTACTTAAGGTTTCAAATAATCCTGCCAGACCCCTGAAAAAACCCACCCCCAAGGGTACTTCACTTTACAGAGGCTCTGCAGACTGTAATTACCTCCAAACAGGGGACCAGATAGTGGGAGAAAACTTTTTTGATTGGGTCGCAGAAATTTTAAGTGATTCCCTTCTGCATTACTTTTATGACCCCAAAAGGAACAAAAATTTCCCGGGATCACGCGCCCTTTCATTTTCCCTTTTTTTCCCATCCCGGTTAAAACCCCTTTCCCTTTCTGTTTGCCCCCCAGCCAAATACTCGTCCCTGCAGAATTGGGACACAAATATCTAGAATCCTCACATTTTCCAGTAATTTCCTTAATTATAGGTATATAAGTCCCCTCAGTTAGACAGGTATATAGATAGGGCCCTCTCAGTAAAGGCAGGTATATGTATATTGTCCCCTTAGACAGGAAGGTATATAAATATAGGGGCCCACTCAGGCAGGTATATAGATATATGGTCACTCTCAGGCAGGTATTTAGATATTGGTGTCTCTCAGGCGGGTATATAGACATAGGGCCCACTCTCAGGCGGGTTTATATGATATAGGGGCACTCGGGCAGGTATATAATATAGGGTCACTCTCAGGCAGGTAAAATTGATATAGGGGCTCAGGCAGGTATATATAGGGGCACACAGGCAGGCATATAGCTATAGGGCTCAGGTGGGTATATAGCTAGGGGCCACGGGCCCGGCGTATGGTGGTTCAGGCAGGCGTAAGGGGCCACAGGCAGGCATATGGGGCCCCCCAGCAGGCATATGGGGCCACAGGCAGGCGCATAGGGGCCTCAGGCAGGCATATGGGGCCACATGCAGGCATCTGGGGCCACAGGCAGGCGTATGGGGGCTCAGGCAGGCTTATGGGGGCCACAGGCAGGCATATAGGGGCGACAGGCAGGCGTATGGGGGCTCAGGCAGGCGTATGGGGCCACAGGCAGGCATATGGGGGCTCAGGCAGGCTATAGGGGCCACATGCAGGCGTATGGGGCCACAGGCAGGCGTATAGGGGCACAGGCAGGCGAAAATGGGGCCACGGGCAGCATATGGGGGCTCAGGCAGGCTATGGGCCACGGGCAGGCGTATAGGGCCCCCAAGGCAGGCGTATGGGGGCCACAGGCAGGTGTATAGGGCCTTCAGGCCAGGCTAGGGGGGCTCAGGCAGGTGTAGGGGGCCACAGGCAGGCATATGGGGGCTCAGGCGGGCCCGTATGGGGGCCACAGGCAGGCGAAATGGGGCCAAAGGCAGGCGTATAGCGGCCACAGGCAGGCGAAATGGGGCCACAGCAGCATAAGGGTCACGGCAGGTATAGGGGCCACAGGCAGGCGTATGGGCCCACAGGCAGGCATTAGAGGGACCACAGGCAGGCGTATAGGGGCCACAGGCAGGCGTATGGGGCCACAGGCAGGCTTATGGGGACCACAGGCAGGCGTATAGGGGCCACAGGCAAGCAAAAATAACAACATTTATACTTACCTTACCTACTTCCCCGGTGCGCGCTCCTCTTCTGTCCTCTTCAGTCCCGCGCTCCTCCGGCAGCTCCTCGGGCGCACAGCCTATGACGACTGTGCGGCCGAGGAGAGGCAGCGTCGCGATGACATCACTTCATCGCGACGCTGCCAGCTGAGCCGCACGGGGCCACGGCGGGTCCTCAGCGCTGTGAGGACCCGGTGGCCCCACTGTGTCGGCCCTGCGGCTTACCGGAGGATTCAGCGATCCTCCGGTGAGCGGGTCCGACACTGTCTGCGGGGCAGGGAGCGCTCGCTCTCTGCCCCGCAGAAGTGCTCAAAGAGACCGCCGGCGCTTCAGGCCCATGGCAGCGGCCTGGAGCATGGCGAGGTTCGGGGCCCCTGCCTGCGCCCCTAAGTAACAGGAAGAGGTAGGCGCCCTAGGCGATCGCCTACCTCTGCCTACCCGTCGTCCCGGCCCTGAGCGGATCTACAGAAAAAGAAACCTGTCGGGGCTGCATATTGCAGAAATGCACCCAGCAGGGGAGCAGTGAAGAAAGGCTTAAGGAATGCAAGCTAGATCCCCTGCAAAGGATCTGTGTCTCTTCCTGAAGCTCAGGCAGTCTGTACAGAGGGAGGAGCTGGCGTCCTGAGTGATCAAAGGAATGCTGAGGTCTCATAGAAGAAAGGAGTCACAGCTGGAGATCTAATCACAGCCAGAGACCTTTCCTGCAAATCTGTTAGCAGCCAGGGAGCTGAGAAAATCAGTGGAGGCATCGGAGCAGTGAAAGTCATCAGCAGCATTGACCCTACCTGTGAGGAGAGAGGAGCTGGAGATCGGAGCAGCAATGCCCCCACGCAGCACGGGGGGAGAACGTCCTGCAGAAACTAAAGTGCCCAAAAGAGGGAGGTGCCCAAGTTATCACAACACGCAGGCATGCAGCCCCAGATTGAGCGGGCCTTTTTTGCGATTCTATGCCTTTTCCCCCCCATCCTGCTAGCAACACCTAGGGAACTAGAGATGCATTCAAGTGCTTTTGCAACCTCTGACCACTAAGGGAGCACCCAACCCAAACATTAAAACAGTGTTAATCTATGTGATAATGTTAATGTATTGAACCCCCGTTCCTATGAGTTTTTTGTCAAGACAAATAATAATAATAAAAACGTGGAGAGGGAAAGTATGGGGTTATAAAAATTCCCCTAACTTACCCCCAAGCAACATTATCCCAAAACATCAAGGGATAAAACCACATCAGCCCAGATTTTGGTCTCAGCACCACTCACCCAAAAAAATCCCCCCCCTTAAGGAGAGCAAAAAAATTTGGGGCCTAGCTGAGGATTTGGAAGAAGGAAGTTTCGTCCCCCCCCATTTAAAAAACTGGGCATTATGGCAAAGGGGCGAGAATCCTTTACGTTTCGGTTTCTCCATAGCCCTCATCTAAAAAAAAAATTTTTTTGAGGAAGTGGGAGGGAAAAAATTTAAATTACAACGAAAAACTGCCAGTTAAAGTTAAAACTTAAAAGTACCCCTGCTAAAAAGGGAAAACTGTTAAAAAAAAATAAAAAATTTAAACGAGAAAAAAAAAAAGATTATAAAAAAGGAAAGGGCCCGGATTCTAGAAAATAGGGTCCATTCAAAGAAAAATTTTCCAAACGATATCGGGTTCGGGAAATGCAAGTGGTAAAAAAATTTTGAGGGGAAGAGAGGAAGAGGAGGAGGGGAGGGAGGAGGGGGGAGGGGGAAAGGTAGGGGGGGAAGGGGGAGAGATGAGGCAGCAGAAGAGGGAAAGGGAGGAAGAAGACAACTGACTCTCTCAAGGACCCCTACAAACTATGTCAAAGCTTCCCCGCAGCAGGTGGTTGTTCAAGAACCCCTCAAGAACCATCCAGGAAAACAGTGGGAATTCCCCCAAACCAGGCCAAAAATTAAAATGGGATTGGACAGGATAGCAGAGGGGCCGGATGTAGGTAATGGGGGGGACCAGGGGGGGATGTTGTGAACAAATTTTTCCACTAGAATCCCCCTCAACCTTCATACCTTCACCTTTTGGGATGACTTTCCCCAAGAAAAGGGGGGGGAAGGGAAGAAAAAAGGTCCAAGAAGGGGGGGTGGGGAGGGCACCCTTCTGGTGTTCGGGCCCGTATCAGGATTTTTTTCCAGATTTCCCCCAGGTCTATGTAGGGGGGCCTGGGGACAGCCCAAACCAATGGAGGCAAGCCGGTTCCCAGGGGACTATCAGGAAAATATCCCAGAATCAGGCCTGACCTTTCGCCAGGGGGATACAGAAACAACGGTCCAGGGATGAATGTGGGGGAAGGTAGGGGCGGGGTACAAAAGAAGGGATAACAGGAAAAGGGAAAAGGAAAAATGGATTAGGGGTGAGTATAGGGGCAAATGATGGGGGGAGTATAAGGTTGAATGAGGAGGGAAAGGGGTGGGCAAATTCGGGAATTATGGGAATGGGGGTAGGAGAAAAAGGGGGGTAAATGGGGGGGGGAAAACTGATACTAAGCACTGACATAGTGGGGAGGGGGCTGGCCCACACCCCCTCCTTTTCCCCCCCCCGGGCCCTCGCCCTTTGGGGACAGGCGGGGGCAGAGCTAGCACTTCAGCTGGGGGGGAGGGGGAAACCTAGGTTGCCGCTGCCCCGTTGCGGGGGGGTGAAGAAAATCGCCCGCTTTTTGTAGGCTCTAAAAAATGGGGGAGGGTTTTCACATAGAGGGGAGGGAATCCCCCTGTCCTTTTGGATGGAGAGGGATGGGCTCCCGCCTTTCCAGAGCAAAAAACAGGGGGGGAGGGGCCAGGCCCCCCCCACAGCCGGGGCAGGGTGTAACCAAGGAATGTGGGCTGTCTCGATGGTCAGCAGTGGCGCTAGCCCCCCAGGGCCAGGGGGGGTGGACTCCTGTTTGGGATGGAGTTCAGGGCGTTTACATCTTTTCCCCCGATCCACCCTTCTGGGTCCCCCATATCAAATTAGCTTTGTGCGGGGCTGAGGGTTTTAGAACCTTTTTGGGCCCCTCAGAGAGTTTTTGAGCGATTATATCGAAAAGTGAAATCGGCAAGGTTTTTTATGGTGAGAAATTTTTTAAACATGCGATAATTAAGGGAAAATCTGTGCATCATCAAAAAAAATCGCGCCCTTTTTCGGCGCTTCTGTAATTTTGGCGGACAGCTAATCAGAGTACAGAATAGGAGCAGGGGAGATGTGTGGCGAGTCATGGAATGGGATGTGGATGGTTGCGACTGGCTGTGAAAAAATCCCATTCACATGAGCTTGTTTTTCATAGCAACAGCGTTTCCTGTTCTGCCTCAGTGACTCTCAGCGTCTCATAGGAGTAGGACGTTCGCTCTGCCTGTGGACAATAAGCTCAGCGAAATTATTTCTATTTTGCACAGAGAAACCTCTACTATTAGCTGTGATCCTTACAATTTAGTTAGATTAGAGATTGGAAGATTTTATGTAGTTAGGTAGAGAATTTTAACAGGAGCATCTACCGCTGTAAGTCACGGGTGGAGCGGGGGGGGGGGGGGGTTACCAGACCCGGGGAACACAGACAAGCTCTATAAAGAACACTGGATAAAAGTTCACCAGACCTTAGTGTAGACATTTGCACTGCATATACTTTATTATTAACAGCTGCTATTGACAATATTCTGGATATTGGAAGCCTGAACTTATATTTAGGATACACATCATTTTAGTAAACTGCTGGTCTCTGAGTTAGGTGCAAAACTCCACTTTTATTTCAGTATACATTTCAAGATAGGAGTTCATTTTCATTTTACCCATTCCACACTTTGTTCATATATCACACCTTGCACTTAAATCTGAAAACACAATTTTATAGTAACCACAGGTGAATTGAAAGGTTCAAAAAATACCGTGGTATTATACGAAAAATCCCAGTACGTGTTTTTTGACTTTGGCGCACTACAGCTTTGTTCATTGACGCAGCTTGCACGTAAATCTGAAAAACATGCAATTTTATAGTCTCCACAGGTGAATTGAAAGGTGCACAAAAAATACGTGTATTATACGAAAAATAACAGATACGTGTTTTTTATTGCCACTTTTGCCCCGCAGTCAATGATTTGGTTGATAGAGACACCTTGCAGTTAAATTTGAATCAGCAATTTTGTTTGATTTGAGGGATTTGAGCAATAGCTGTGATTTGCCGATCTTTTAATGAAGAGGGGGGGGGGGGGTGACTTTCCAAACTTTTCCATACATTCTAAAATTTTTATTCTGATACATGGAGCGATTTGCAGGTGATAAGCGAGCAAAGAGGGGGGTAGCACATGGAGGTAGAAGTACGACGAGAGGTGCTCTTCCAGTGCTGGCGGACAAACGCATGCCAGCGGATCGTCAGTTGCAGGACTGTCAGCTCCCTGTAATCAGCTGGGGTCAGGGCCCTGCTGAATGCTCAGTAACGAACAGCGTCGCCATTCTTGTCCTTCACAGTGGTTAATGCAAACCTGCATCCAGCAGTATTAACTCCTCGTCCTCCCAGTCACGGCCACAAATGTCGTCATCAGCTTCGTCAGCATCCATCCAACATGAAGCAGCCCAAATGTCAAACTCGTGTAACCACCACTGTGGATAATCCCATTGTCTGAAGACTCTTTGATGCAAAATGCGGTGGGGTCAGAAGGGCATGTTAAAAGTTCAAGAGGAGGATTTTGTCTGCTCTGACGCCCAGTTACGTGATGCCAATCAGAGGAGGAGAAGGAAGCCGGTCATTCAGGCACGAAAATCCCGGGCGGTCGGCAACGCCTTGCAGGCCCTCTTGCTTGTAGACCGTAGTTCTGGATGCAGAAAGTCAGGGGACGACCAGGTCACCTGTGTGAGATGAATTATGATGATGACGACATGCGGATCCATACGTGGTCTTTTCCACAGAATTTGCTTGCGAGGCTTCATCAGTGGACGAGGAGGAAGATGATGGGGTAGTGTCAATACGGGTCCCGCCACAAAAAAGGGAGAGGTAGGTGCAGAAGTACGCTAGATATGCATTCGCAGCCACGGTCAGCGCAACCCCGCTCCTCGCTTTTCCCCGTCAAAAAGGTCCGGGGACCTCTCAACCCTGGCCTTTTTTACAACCTCTGATTACCCAGCGATGTCTATGCCCCCCTTTGCCATAAACGCATAAGTAGAGGCAAAAACCCTTAATGATTAACCCCCACCAACATTCTAGTCACATGCAGCGAATGCATGATTTTGAAATGGAGGGAACATTGGAAAAAAAGGCCCCAGCCCCGACGCCGGGGCCTCCCCACTGTCACACCCTCTGTCTCCGCCTCCTCCTCCTCCGCCACCACCAAGCTTTCCCGCTGCATGTCTCTCGAGTCATGATCGGGACAGCCCCCGCTTCAGCCTCCACCGCCCAAGTCCACCCCACCCCCAGAGACCCACCCTACCCTTCTCCTTCCCCCCAGTTTGACGACCTGCACCCCGTACAGGGGCCAGTCTAGACCCACCCTTCTGTCTTCCAGGTTTTGGGAGCAGAAGAAACATTTTTAACCCAAACCCCAAAGCAAAACCCTTGAAGTGGGGCTTTGCCGGGCTTTTGGCCCTTGGAAAGGTTCCCTTTTCCGTCTGGTGGACCGAGGGTTCCGCCACGTCAGGGCCCCTTCCCCTTTTGCCCCCAATACCAAAATCCCAGCGGGGCATTTCTTTCCCGAAAAAAAGCCGTCCCTGCCCGGCCACCACGTGTCATAAAAAATTTCAAGGCTTTGTCTGCATCTGTGGCCCGGGAAAAGTCCATCTGCCCACCGACACAGGGATAGAAAGCACGGCCAGGCCGTTTTATTCTCTGTGACAGCCAGGGGTGAGCTGGGTGGATTTCTCGGGGGTGACGGTGGTCCGGCTCGGCGCACGCTCTTAAAAAACCGAGGGATGGTGCGGGCTCTTTCCCCCAAGGTCCTCTGTGGCATCACCCCAAAAGAAAACCCAACCCTTTTTGAAATTAAATCTTTTTTGGAGACCGCCCCACACAGGTCAGGACTGTGGACGGCTCCCCGCAAGGATCGAGCATGGCTGGGTGACAAGAACCTTGTGCCTGGCAAGGGGTATGCGATAACCGAAATCTGCTGGCCCCCCTTAAGATTGGTAGGCTGGAGCAATCCCCTTCCCTTTGGGCACATGTCATGACCTGGTCGTCCAGAAATTTTAAAGGTTCCCCCGGGTTGGACTGCCTGCTGAAGAAGGTGAGGTCGAGTTCGCACTTTCCGCCTTCGCCCTGTTCTCCCCTGGCTGCGTTGCGCGTCGCTCGGCCCCCCCGTAAAATGTCTCATTGTTGACGTGGCAACAGCGGAATTCCGACCCCACTGCCCCTCGATTGGGCAGCAGGAAAATCCATTACAGTACGAAGTGCCCCAATGGCCTACAAGCAGCGGTCGGGCCCTCGGGGTGTTGAGCCCCGAGAGTGGAGGAGGTAAAGAGCTCTGCCCCACCCCTTCCCGTTTTAAAGAAGCCACCAAAATGGTATGCGGACATTGCCCCCCCTTGTCCATGAGATTGTGGTGATTTTTTTGGGGAACGATCGTTGGACACTCTGAAAAAAACAGGTCCCCCACGACGGAGGGGAGAGGACACAGATGCGGACACGGAGCCTTTCCTGGGCAAATCCACAAGGCCGACAGTTTCACAATTTCATCGGTCTTCATTAGGCAGTGGTTCGGGGTCCGAGCTAGTAAAAGGTGGCGCATAGCTCTCAGGGTGCATCTTTCCGGCAAGTCAGGGTGTGTTAAGCTGTCCGGGGGCAGCCGAGGGGAGGAGGGGGTATTCCTAGACCCCGATTTTAAACCGACGTCCCTCCCTTTGGAAGAGGTTGGCGCGAATTTGGGGGCGGAGGAGAAAGATGAAAAATCATTTGCTAGTGCCCCTGCCAGAGGTTTGGGGAAAATCAAGGCCCATCTCTCACATGAGTGTTTGGGTGCCCATTTCCCCCAACATGACCTCGCATTAAGGCCATCAAAATGAACAACATTACTGGGGGGCCACCCTCCGGACCCCCGGTCAAAACAAAACTCAGACTTTCCTTCCCACCCCCCCAAATTGAGGTAAAATACGGGGAAAATGGAGACTTGCTGATTGATAATGGGAATCTGTTGCGTTGCTTCACGTTTTCAAATGTCAGGTGGAACAAGCCCGCGGGGAAGCAGTAGGTGCCAAGTGCCGAAAACGGGCAGCAGCAGAGGCAAGGTGGCAGAACCCAAAGGGGTGCCCTTCGGGGCAATTTTAATTACCACCTTCCCCATGCATAATGCAGGACACACATACAACCCCCAGAGACCAGCTTAAACCCATGGTGCACGATATCTGCGTCCAACACCGATTTTTTTTGATGTGTTCCGGACCCAATAGACTTTGGGTATCCAAAAAGGGGCAAATGGCCCAGCTGGCTCGCCACGCCTAGAGGTGTTGCCGCCCAGAGCCACGTCATATCTGAGCGGCCCTTAGCACAGCCGGGGGGTTATTACAGACAAACCATCCGGTTTTTCCACAGATAATGTGGATCTTTTTGATTTCACAAATGAATCAGGCTTGGCCGATGTTGTTGGGGCCCCAATTCCCGAGGTCACCGATTAGGCGGTTTATTCACTTTTCCTCCCCAAACAAAATGGCCCCTCTTGAAAAATTTTTTTTAAAATGATCATTTCTTACTGAAATTTTTTATTCTCATTTCCCAACGTTCCTTTTGCTGGTTTGCGTAGGAGATGAAAAAAGACACAAAGGGATTCATGACAAAACCATTTTCCATTTATATTCACTTTAGAATTTTTGCTTGAAAAGGGTTTTGGGGTCTGTCCCAAAAATTTTTTAACAGGGGCTGAAAAGTCTTTTTATAATTTTTTGGGGTCATGTTGCTGTGAGATACGCAAAATTATGGTCCTTTGGAACAAAATTGGTTTTTTAAGGGGATTTCTCCCTCAAAATTTTTTAAACAGGGCTGAGAAATCATATTTATAATTTTTTGGGGGGTCTGTTGCTGTGAAAAAAAGCTATTCATGGTCTTTGGAAAACAGAAAAGTGGTTCTAAGTGGGCATTTCTCCCCCCAAATTTTTAACAGTGGCTGAGAAGTTCATTTTTATAATTTTTTGGGCAGTGCTTTGAAATAGCAATAATACAGGCTTATTCTAAAAAATTTTGTTTTTAGTAACTTTGTTCTTCACAATTTCAAAAGTGGCTCAGGGCATGTTTTGAATTTTTGGGGGGATTTTTCGGACAGCAGTATATACAGGGGCCTATTAAAAAAAAATGTTTTTTTTCTAAAAAGACATTTGTCTTCACAATTGTCCAAAGTGGCTCAAGGGTCATGATTGAAAATTTTTGGAGGATTTTGCTGTGCATGCAGCTTTTCAAAGGTCCCATTATAAAAAAAAAGTTTTTCTAACAGTATTTGTTCTTCACAATTGTCCAAATGGCTCAGGGTCATGTTTTGAATTTTTGGGGATTTTGCTGTGAATGCGCTAACTACAGTTCCTATTATAAAAAAGTTGTTTTTTAACAGACATTTGTTCTTCACAATTGTCAAATTGGCCTCAAGGGTGATGGTGGCTGTCAGAAAAAAAAGGGAATAGGTAGGGGAATGTTAATGACTTGTTTTTTTCAAAATCTTTAACATAACTATCAATCCCTGTATTGAGACAACCCCAAAAATAATTAAAAAAAAGGAAACAAAGCATGGTGGGATTCCACCTATTTTTAAAAATGTGTTTTCTAGAAATTAAACTACTAAAAAAACTTGCATGTACAAAATATCTGTTAAAAAAAATTCCACTGAATTGTACAAGGGAGGTACAGGCAAACTTGACCAGATGTAGGTTTATTCAGAGGAATGGAGTATGGGGCCCGGGCAGAAACAAAGTAAGAGACCATTCCCCAAACACATTGAGTAAAAAAGAAAAAAGAAAACCCGAAAAAGGGGACTGGGGTAACAAACGTTAACCCCACCCGATTTCCAAGTGAAGCTCAAATTTTCCCCACTCATAAAAAGGGGGAACGCTACCCAGGTCTTGACTGGTACTGAGGGGAAAGGGTGGAGTTTCACAATTTCCCCTTCCCCCACTCTCTTCAGCACACAGTTTTCGTTGCTGCTCATCAGGGCATTTTAACCTGCGTGTTAATAGTGACGGGCGCCACCTGGGTCTCACCCCCACCCCCGTAACTCCGGCCTGGGCATGGTGGCACAGGACAGGTATAGTCAATTCCAGTTCAACTAAAATAGTGGTTGAAAAAAATCCTTTTTCGGCACTTTTTTTTCTGGGGGTAACAGGTTTTAAAGGTCTACTGCGGTCCAGGGCAGGTATGTAATGTCCAGTTCATAAAAAGGGGGGGTTGAAAGACTCCTTTTTTTGGCACTTTTTATCTGTGGGTCAGACAGGTTTTAAGGGGCATGCTGCGGTCCCGGGCAGGGTTTGTCAAACCAGTTAACTAAAATGGGGGTTGAAAGACTCCTTTTTCCGGCATTTTAATTGGGGGGCAGAAGGTTTAATGGTATTTCTGCGGTCCAGGACAGTTCTAGCCAATGTCCAGTGAAACTAAAATGGTGGTTTAAAGACTCCTTTTTTGGCACTTTTTAATCTGTGGGCAAAGGTTTAAAGGGTAGCTGCGGTCAGGAAGGGTTTGTCAATGTCCAGTTTTAACTAAAAAGGTGGTTGAAAGACTTTTTTTCCCGGGACTTTTTTAAACTGGGGGGTCAGACAGGTTTAATGGGATACTGCGGTCCAGGGCAGTTCTCGTCAATGGGTCCATTCAACAAAAAATGGGGGGGGTTAAAGACTCCTTTTTCCGGCATTTTTTAAACGTGGGTCAGACAGGTTTAAGGGGGCGCTGCGGTCAACAGGGTTTGTCAATGTCCATTCAAATAAAATGGTGGTTCAAAGACTATTTCTTCCCCGGCACTTTTTTAAAATTGTGGTCATGCAGGTTTTTAGGGTCATGTCTTCCAGGACAGGGGTTTCAATTCCAAAACAAGAAAATGAGGTTCAAATAATACGCTTTGGCACTTTTTTTTTGGGGTGATGCGGGTTTTAAGGGGCATGTGTGGTACAAGAAGGGGTAGTGAAGGTGTGTGACTTTTTTTCTGTGGCTTTTTTAGCCAAATTTTGTCCCAGATGTAGAGGATCCATTTGACTTTGTGGCTGTTAAATTTCCCGCTTCTCCCCCTGTTTGGGGGGTAAGAATGAAGGTGTTTTGCCTCCCATTAAATTAAATTGGGCATCGGGGGATGATGACTATCGAAAAACCTATCGTGGTGGGCCCACATCGCCCGATGTCGATAGCCAAAGTAACGCTCAACACTAGTCCGAGGGGAAAAATATTCGCCCGAGGGGGACTTTTAGGGGCCAAGCAATTTCCCCCCCAAAAAACATGTAAGAAAGTGGCCGTTTTTGACCCGTAAGGTCTCTTTCTTTTGTTGACTCGAAACCTGACTAAGTAGTACGGAGGGGTCACACAGATCCCCCAATAAGATCGGGGCGAGCATGGCATCTGGTCAGGGGGTGGAATTTTGGTTTAAATCAAATCTCAGGTTTTAAACCGTCACCCATATCCCCCTCTCGCTTTTTGGGAAGAGACCCTTTGGTCTTCTACCAGGACGCCGAAGCTCTGCCACAGATGCGGGGGACCCCCCTTTTAGTGCGCAATGTAAGGCGAAGGTTGTGGGGGGAAAAGGCCCTCAAGGTGTGTGGTAAATTCGCTGCAACCTCAGTCCCCCTTCCGGCTTTGCCCTCGTTTTTTCACCAACCTGATTCCTTGGCAGGGGGAAGGGAGAGCAAGGGCCGAGGACAAGGGAGGGAAAGGGGGGGAAGGTAACAACGGTAAGGTGAAAGAGCGGGGGGGGCCCAATGAAAAGGAGAAAGAAATCGCCAAAACAGTGAGGCGCATGGAGGTCTGCAAAAAAGGAGGGGGAAAGGGGTCCCCACGGCCCCATGCCGGGGGGTTCCCAGATTTTTAAAACCCGGAAGCGGCCCCCGGGGCGCCAAAAAATCTGGGGCCCCTGAGGGAGAGTGCGGGGGGAAAGGAGCCAGGAGGATAGAAAAAAAGGAGGGGGGCCGTTTTCTCCCGCAGTTTCTGATACTCAGAGAGTGGGAGAGTAAAGGGGTTTAAAGCGGCCCACACAACGGGGTGCAATAAAGGGGAAAAGGGGGAAGAGAGGGGGAGAGGGCGGGTTGCCTGGGGACCTCCGGGAAGTGGGACCACCCAACCCCTTAACCCTGAGACCCCGTGCCAGTAAAGGAAAAAGGCAGAGTAAAACCCCCTCTAAACCAAGATTTCCAAAATTTTTTCCCCATGTGCTGGTAAACCTTATCCCTTCTTCAGGAGAGGAGGAAAAAGAGGACGATTCCCAAAAAGGGAAAGGAGAGCCCCCCGGGGGAGGGGCGCTGGTGGGGGCACCGGGCAAATAAAATTAGGGGGGGTTGGTGGTGGTAAAAAAGGGGGGTGGTTTTTGGGGGAAAAAAATGTAGTTTAGGGGTGGGGTTGGAATGGATTTCTCCTTCGGGTCAAAAGAGAAAAAACCCCGGGGTCTCTGTGGGGGACGTAGCGGAGGCATCGGGAAAAAAGGGAACTTTCGAGCTTAAATCATCAATGATGGGGGCCCCAAACTCCATTGACTTTGGGCCAAAATTAAATGTGGGCCAGCTTTAAAATAAAAATGTGGCTAGATATAGGGCGTTTTGATTTTTTTAAACCCGTGTTGAAGCTGTTTTTTCCTTCTTGCAAGAAACAGATTGACAGTTTCCCCAGAAAAAAGGGAAAAGGAAAAAGGGGAATGGGACAGGGCCTTTTTTAGGGGTTCCCCTTCTCCGACCCCAAATTCCGGAGTGGCTTTTTTTTTAACCCGGCCCGGGGTTTGAATGAACCCGGTGTTTCGAGCACGAAAGGGGGAGGTGCCTAATCTTAGATGTCCCTTTGAAGGGTCAGGACTAGGCTAAATAAACATCAATCCCCCCCAAAACGTTTTTGGGGGGGGAAAAATTTCCCTCTTACGGGGGATTAACCCTTTCCTTTTTCTAGCCGGCAAATCATCTTTGGGGGGAGTTTTTCAACCCCTTTCACGGAATTTTCAGGATGGGGGAAAGTGCCAGGATGGGGCCCTTATAGGCGCGTTTAGTAGAATATTTAGTGAGGCTCGCCTTTTTGGATGTCCCAAAACCGGGCACCCCCCAAAGGCCACAGGGGTTCACCTTTTCATAAGGTAGTGAGTTTAGGTCTAGGATAGATAGGTTTTATTTAAAGGAGGACTCTGCCCTTCTTTCACCCCCTATCGGTGACAGAGTTTTTTTCTCCGACCACTGTTTATTTTTTTTTCTTTGAATGTTGCAGAGACCCCCCGTCAGTTTCTCTATGGGTTTAGGGCAGTAGAAATTCAGATTTTTTTGGGAAAAAATTTAAAAAAAGGGGGAGCGGGTTCTTCTGCCAAAACCTCTAACCTCAGAAGCTTGAACAGGTACCCCCTGTATCAAGCCCTGAGGAGAAAACCCGAACATTTAGGTCTCGCTGGAGTACCGTGGGGAGGGCTCCCGAATTAAACCTTGCTTTAAGGGATTTAGTATGACAGGCAACCCCTCCTTTTGTTTTTTTAAAAGGGGCTTTGGGAGGGGGACCGCTCCCCCCACCCTTAAAAAGAACTTTCAGGGTTTTGGTTAGTAGCCCAAAAAAGTTACGGGCCTAAAGGATAGACAGGTCTCTGAGGAAGTCCCGTTCGAGAAACTTGGAAATCGTTTTGGTTTATTCGGGCTCTCAACTTTGGGCAAGAAGAGTTAAAACAAGAAAAAATGTTTTGGGGTTTTTTGGCTGAAAGTAATTTCCCAGCCAAAATAAGGCCTTTTTTGTGGGGTTTGACATGGCATGATCAGGGGAGGGAGGAAAAAGGGGGTTTGGGTATTTTCGGGTTAGCCCCCAAAAAGACCCCGTGTCTGGATGGTTTAACATCTGAGTTTTACAAGACCTTTTTAAAAGGGCATCTTGGGGGTTTCCCCCCTTGACCGAGGGCAAAAAATGAGGCTTATCCTTGTTTCTCCTGCCAAGGGTTTTGAGAAGGTCAGCTTTTTAAATCTCCCGTCAAAGGGTAAAAAAACCGTCCCATTTAAAATGGCTTCCCCTAGCGCTACTCAAAGTGGGAAAAAAAGAACCTCGCAAAAAAAGGGTTTTTTAAAAGGCTCATAAAATTTTCCCCCCGAGCTTCTTCTCCGCCCCCAAAACTATTCTGTTCCCCGGGCCCTAAACACCTTTGTGCTTTTCCCTTTGTCAGGGGGGCGTGGGGTGGGGCCAGGGCCCGGCCATTGGAAGGGGTTCACATGTCCCCTTGGAACAGGCAAAAGCTTTGTCGAATTTAACCATGATATCTCTGGTCCACTTTTCCTGAATATGGTCTGCCAGGGGGGTTCGTAAAATTTTTTAAAAAAAAACTGAACAAAGGGGCTGGGGAGCTTTCCACTTGTGAAAAGTTGGATTGGTGGCCCTTTTGAGGGGGGGTCCGGGGGTACGCAGGGGTGTCCCCCCCAGCCCTTGCTATTTCTTTTTTGCGATCAAAACCCCCTTTCCCTTTGAAGGCAGACGGGGACCCCTTGGTGGAGGTGAGGATGGGGGGGAGGCCTCTGCGCCTCCTTGAGGGGCGGGGGCCCATGCGGGGAAAGTCACTCCGTTGTCTTTTCCTTTGGAGGAGGCAGTTGGGTTTATGGCGGGGTTGAAAGTTAACCCGGGGCAAACTGGGTCCAAAATCAATTGGGAAAAGTGTGAAAAATCTTTTTGGGTTGGGAACGGAAGAAACCAAATTTTGACCTTCCGGGCACCTTTCCCCGTGCCCCCAAAAAAAACAATTAAGATACGGGGGGGGGGGGGGGGGGGGGGGGGGGGGGGGGGGGGGGGGTGGGGGGGGGGATTGAATTCGGCAAGGGGGGTTCCCGAAGAAAAAAATGGGGGGAAAGGCTAAAAAAATGCCCCTCGGGAAAATGGATCAGTAGAAAATTTTTTAACCCTTAGAGAAAAGGGTGGACTTGATCAAACCTTTTCCCGCTCCCGTTATTCATCTATTTGAGCAGTGTGTGCATTTTGGGGCCCGGGGTTTTTTGGGCCCAAAAAACACCCCGACCCTGAAGATATCCGGGCCCATGGGTTTGGGAATGACGGAATAAGGGCTCTGGCCAGGAAAACCCTGGGTGGGGGGGTGTTTTCTACCCATTTTTTAGACTCCCCTTGGTCCTAAAAAATTTCCCAGGTCGGATCTGAGGGTAGGGTTACATTTATTGAATTCATTAAAGGAATTTCCCCAGAAAATTTTGGGATACGACCGGGCCCCTTCTTCCAGGGTTTAAACGCATGGAGGGACAATGGAATTTTTTTAACTCCGAGGACAGAAATTTTCCCTCGGGAGGGGAAAAAAAGGGGGCAGCTGGGAAAAACATGTTAAAAATTCCTCCTCCATTGCCCCTACCCGCAGAGGTGGGACAAAAAGGGGGAGTTTTTCCAAGGTTGGCCAGGTTTTTGGGAGGCCTTTCCATGCAGAGTGGGCATATTTGGGAAAATTCAAAACACCCCGGTGGTAGGGGGGCCCGTGCACTTTATTTATATTTAGTTCAGTGGGCAGGGGATCACATTGGGGCCCCCACGGTGCTTGTGGCGAAGCGACAGAGAAAAAAAAACTTCCAAGGAAAAGGGGGGTTAGGGGAAAATTTTTAACGATCTGGTTTAAAGGGGACGTTCCCGTGGAGTTTGAAAAGGGTTTGGGGGAAAAGGGGGCATCGACCCTTTGGAAGGGGATGTCCTTCAGGGTTCCCTGTCTTTCGACCTCTACTATCCCGGGGGGTGGGCTAATGCTTACACTTGATTTTTGTTTTTTTTTTTCATAGTTTTAAAAGGGGAAAGGGCTTACAGAGACCGTACCGGAGCCTTCAGAGCGGATGGGTAGGAAGTAAGGATTTGTGTATAGGTTGTATAATACATGAGGATAAAGGGTATAGGTTGTACAGAATATATAAATATAGTTGTGTGTGTATATTTTATATATAAAAAAAAAAAAAAAGGGGGAGTATTTAGATAGGTTGGGTGGTGGTTTAAAAGGGGGGAGGAAGGAATGAGTCCCGGCCCCCCTAGAAGGGGCGAAAAAAAGATATTGGACCTACAATTTAACCAGAACTCAGGGGTTAAAGGGCTGTGGCCCTTTTTGGGGGTGGGAAATGGGTAAATAATTTGCCAGGGAAAAAAAAAGGGGAAAAAAAAAAAAAAAAAAAAAAAAGGGGGTATTTTTGATAGGTTGGGTGGTGGTTTATAAGGGGGGAGGAAAAAAAGGGGTTGGCCTCACTTTGATAAAAAAACCTATGGGAACCAAATCAGGGATAAGGGAAATGGGGGATTGGGATGGGGAAAAAATTTTGATTTGGAAGTAAGGTATATATGGTTTATATTTTAAATAGGGGTATATATTGTAAATAGGGGTATAAATTGTATATGGGGACATTTAGGGTTAGGGGGGCCACGGGGGGGTTTTATACAAAGGTTTTTGGGTGGGAAAGTTTTGGTGAATGAGACTCGGGCCAGCCCAGGGGCATAATAAAATTCTGTACATGCTATTGGGAAAAAAAAATTTTTGTAAGGTAAACTTTTGTTTTTGTCATCTTCCCAAAAAAAAAGTATCACCTTTTACAAGAAGATGTAGAAAATTACACTTTGAGGGGGATTAAATTCATAAAAATTTTCCCAATTCCCGGGGGAATAGGAACTGGAGCAGGAATCCTTGATGAATAACACACCCCACTTTGTCAGTCTGACAGGTGATGGATTGGTTGCCTGATATGTTGACATTCTATCAAAATTTACATTGCTTCAATATGGGCCAAACCTGAATGTGAAACGCAGCACTACTGTTGTGATAGTTTGGCCCAGGAACTGTAGATTATGGGTGACATGTATGAATTTTGGTTTCTTAGAAAGCTACTTTTAATTGACATAATAGTGTAAATGTGTCCCAAACTAGGAAAACCCGTTTTACGTGGGCATAAATCAGGTGCATTCAGAAAGAAAACCCGCAATTCACGTGACAGTGCTCTACCTGTTCCAGCAGTAATGTGCCTGGATTTGCCGTTTTGAAGCTATAAATGTGTAGTTTTATACGGTTCTAGTGCGCCCCGCCTAGTGCTAGTTCTAGTGCGCCGCGGGCGCTCTGTCATGGAACTGATATTGGTGTGACGGCGTTTTAAAAATATAGCGAAAGGAACTGCACTAGATCTTGGGCTGAACATATGCCAGACTTCTGGCGCAACCCCATTCATACTAGTCCCCCTATACATTTTACATATCTATTGTAATTCTCAGTTTAGCCTGCATGTGTCAGTGTTTACTACATAGTTGTTAAAAGTCAAAATCAAGTGTAAAAATTACATTTAAAATTCCTACCAAAAATGTTGGAATCCTCACACTTAGAGGATGTCACTCCACTTTTATACTTCCTAGCAAATGCACAAGTCCCAGACGACACAAAACAAGGTTTAATAGCTGTATATTTGGGCACTAGGAAACATACATCAAACATATCAGTGTAAATTGTTCTAATTAATAACATATATTTTTTTTCATTGCTTGTAGGGGAAATATTGTGCAATCATAATGTAAGGGTATGTTCACACAGCTTAAATGAGTGCTGTAATTACGGTAATTCATAGCTCTCATAGAGAGCTATGGATCACACGTCGTCTCTCTGCGCGTACAATGTGATCGGATTGTACACGCGGGGGGAGAATTGACATGTCAATTGTTAGCAGCGCTTGCGCATGTCTATGGGGCCGGCACCTGTTCTTTGGAATTACGCGCTCATCTGTGCGTGGTTCCAAAACACATGGCGTGTTGCGGCACATACTATACGTGCTGCAATAAGCCGTGTGAACATAGCCTAAGTGTATTTATAAAATAAATACTGTTACTGTAAGGCCATGTTCACACGGCTTAATTGCGGGACGTATTTCGCCCCGCAATTACGCCGTGTTCATGGGGGCGGGACGGGGGGCCGGCAGCCCACTGGCCCCATAGACATGCATTATCCACGGCGCGTATACGCCGTGAATAAATAGCATGTCACTTCTCTCCCCGCTCACCGGATTGTGCGGGCAGGGAGAGGAGACGTAATCCATAGCTCTCTATGAGAACTGTGGATTACCGTAATGACTGGGACAGTGTGAGGCACAGTTTCTCATTGATTTAGACGCTGTGGCCATCTTTGCCGCGGCGTTAAACTGTGCGGGGCAGCAGCTGTGCCCTCCCGTGCTGTAACCACTGAGTGCTAGCTGCAATTAGCAGCTGACACCCGGCGGCTGTGTATCAGGATCGAGCTGCGATCCCGCTACAGAGCCCTTACCACCACTATGACATACTCATACGTCATATGTCGGTGATTTTCCGTAGGGTACTTTACCACTGGTGGGCACAATTGTCAGTGCAGGAAGCGATTAGAAACGAATATATGGCAGCTATGGAATCCTGCACTAGGCTTACAGCCGCCGTGTTAATGGATCAGCACCGAGCAATCCCACCACGGGGGTGCCGATCAGAGTGAGGAGAGGTGCATGGAACAGTTTCTCATTCATTTAGATATCATGAGATCACTGAGGCATCCATAGGGTCAAACAGCAGGGAATGGAGACGGCTTTGTAGCCTGTTGTTAGTGGCGGGTGTCAGCTGCAATTCGCTGTAAGTCCGCTACACAGGACCTTACTGGCACAAAGATATACTCATACGTCATGTGTGGGTAAAGGGTTAAAAATGCATTTTTAATTAACCTAAATTTCATGTGTTTCAAATTTGAGTTAATTATAGAACACCTGCATTCAGACAATCTGCATGTATTTTTTTTTTCTGCATCCATATTCAATGCAGTTAAAAGATATAAAAAATGCAGAGGATGAACCTAGCCTAAGGGAATATTCACATGGGGCAGTTCTGTTGCAGTAGAAAAAAAAAAGCATCATAACCAGACCTGGAAAAGATTTGTGTTTTTTTCTGTGTTATTATCATACAGTAAATGGCTATGCGTTTTTACAGGTGAATCATGGAGATTAAAGATTATTTTCTGGTTAAAAAAATCATTACTACTGTAATTACTGCATTGCAAAACTGCAGCCACAGCAAAAAACATGACTGTAGCTATAGACATGCAATATTTACGCACTTCATTGTGGTTAAGTTGATTGTTTTGGCTGTTTGGTCAAGAGATGTTTTCCTGTAAAAATTGGATGTCAGTGCAGCTTTTTGACAGCAACTTGCCTGAATCTCAGCTGTACACTACACATGGCCATACCCTACAAATCCTTCAAAATATAAACCCAACACAGAATAAGGAAAAAGATGGTTGTTCCTAGTCAACTCTGTGTATAATTTTGGGCAAGTACAGTATAAACAGAATGGGACTGTAATAAAAGAAAAACATACAGGTGGACCAAGGAAGATGTCAAATCGTTAGAAAACACACAGCAATACACCTCTAAGGCTATGTTCACACGGCTTAAAATGGGACATATTTCAGTCCGTAATTACGCGCCATAGTGCGTGAATTACGGCTGGAATACGTCCCAGTCATTACGGTAATCCATAGTTCTCATAGAGAACTATGGATTACGTCTCCTCTGCCTGCTCGGCGAATGCGCCGCGGGGGGAGATAAGTAACATGTCATTTTCTAACGGCGTATACGTGCCGCTAGCAATGATTGTCTATGGGCCGGCGAGGTACCGGTCCACCGCTCCCGCCCCGTCCACACGGCGTAATTGCGGGGCGTAATTACGCCCCGCAATTAAGCCGTGTGAACATAGCCTTAGGCTGGGTTCTAACATTTTTGTGTGTTTTTGATGCATTTAAAAAAATAGTAAGAAACCGAAAAATGCTACTTTAATTAATCCAAATTCCAACTGTGTTCTGTCAGCCATTTTAATGCATTTTTAAAAGCATTTGGCTTTTCTGCAGGCCTTTCTCATGCAGTTGAAAATTGTAGCGTGTGAAACCAGCTTAAGGGTGTATTCACATGGTGCATTTCAGTTGTGGAACCACACATGGGAAAACTGCACGTTTTTACCATCATGTGCCACATTTTTGTGGTACAGTAGTTGGGAATCCAGTGAAACATGACAGATAGAGGTTATTTACCTGGAAAAATACACAACCAATTACCACATTGGAAAACTGCAGAAAATTCCAGTAAAAATTAGTGCTTTTTTGGGGGTGCAGTTTTGATACCTTTTCTATTACCCCAACAGAACCGCACCATATAAATACAGCCATAACAATGGTACCTATCTAAGGAGATGAATATGATCAAACTTACCAATATGGCACCTTGGTGGTAACGTATTTATCTAGAAGAATCTGAGTTTTGTGATCGTTACTGGTATCATATACACTGGAATTGTTCTCTGTGGTATTTTTGTTGGTGCCATATTGTTTGTTACCAACTTTATATCTTGGACGATTAAGACACATTAACCATCTATTTACTGCTATTAATATATATCAAGTATCCATATGTGTATTGTTATTTTTTGGCCGTATATATTTTTTGGTGGATCATATTTGTTATATATCTAGCCCAACGTATTGGCCCTGATGAATCCCGGTATTTTGGGAGGAAACGCGTTGGTTTGTTTAGATATTGGGCTTAAATATATGATTGATCTGTGTATTGGCATCTGTATTGCTTGGTCCTTCAATAGCAAAGCTTTTCTTTTTGATTGAGCTTCATACATAGTTATTGTTGGCTCTAAGAAGAGATATACAAGGTTTCTTGCTGTATACTTGTTCGCTATCTATATCTATAAGTACTTATTGAGTATTCTTAGGGTACAAAAGGGAGGTTTTTGGGTAGGTTAGGTTCCGGTAGGGGTCGTCCTTATTGGGACGGGATCCCCTATATTTTGATAGGTAGGAATTTAGTGGTTTAGGGTAAGTATAGGGTAATTTTAGGTGTATTTTTAGTAAGTATATATTAAAAGTTATATTTTAGGTCAAGTATTTTCCAGTCTTTGTGGGTTTCTTTCTTGTGATTATGTTGGAAATACAGACATGATTTATTGTGAGGGTTCCCAGCCCTTTATCTATTTTGGGGTGTTGTTGTTGATTACATCATTTTTACCAGGATTCCAAAATGGTTGCTTCTAAGATGGTTGGATGCCACTGTGTTTGGCTTTAAACCCTTAGGGCGCCATGTATGAATGTTGGCGCTGACAGGCAAGTTCTAAATAGCTTTAAAGGGGTTGTCTCGCTACAAGAATTGCTTTTTATGTTAAAGGTCTTGCAAAAGCAAGTCACTTTGCAATATATGTCCATTAGCAGTATCCTATCTATTCTGAGATATCCCCTCTTGTATGGGCTGCATCAGCTCCTCAGGTCGCTATAGCTACAGACCTGTACGATCTCTCCTGATAGGCTGTCAGCTCTGGTTGCTATAGCTACAGACCTGGCTTCTACTGCAGCCTAGTAGAAGCCAGAGAACACGCCCCTGAATTCAAAATGGAACCAAGAAAACAGGACTGAGGTAAGATGAATCAGTGTAGTGAGACAACCCCTTTAAGGCAGTGTAAAATGCACTAGAATGTATGAACTTGTTCTTCTGCAGTTCATATAGTACAAAGAGGTGCAGTCTAGTGCCAATACGACAACTCTGGCTCAGACTACCTTTGACCTGGTCTGGCCGTTCTAACTGTTCTGCACCTAGATTCGGCGTCATAGAATCATAAATGTGTCTACTTCTATGAATGTGGTGTGACGCCCCCAGAACGTCCCTAATATTTGGCGCACTAAGAAGTGTCTTTGGCGCATTACAATAGGAACTTATTGCGTCAAAGTTTGGAGTGCAGCTGTTCATACATTCTTTTTGGCTCAAAGTACACCAGAAAACTGGTGCAGCCCCATTCATACATGTCGCCCTTAATGACCACTTGCTGTCATTTGATGGCGGTTGGTGCGGGTTCTGTGTTGGCAGTGACATCTTCCGTTGTGTCTGCCTCCCAGCGCGTAAGCTGCACTAGGAATATCTCCATTCCTAGAGCAGCCATCTGTTTAACCTATGACCAAAGCCGATCCCCCTGCTTGATCGGGTCACCAGGTTTCCCGATGTCCGACTGAGCCTGCAGAGTGTCTTTACAGTCAGCCCTGGGAACCTAGAATAGCCCTAGGGCTGTCTGTGTAGTAAGCCTACGGTTAAGGCACACTGTCACAGTATATAATGTAATAGAATATAGGTATATGCTATAAATTATAAGTGTAAAATAAAGTCTAAAACTAGTTATCCCTAATGGGATTTAAAAGAAGGTTAACACCATAAAAGGAGAAAAAAAACAAAAAAATAATAAAAAAAGTACATACTTTACACATACACCCTCTGCCGCAATATACATATTGAGTTCCACACGAATGTAATAACCTGTAGAATTTACTGGGTTATTTAGTGAGAAATGTGAAGTGGTGTAAAAAAAGAAAAAGGAAAAAAAAAAAAACAAATGCAGAAAACTGCTCTTTTTTTATCTTCATACCACAAAAATTTGTTAAAAAATTACACAGTAATGTATATGTATTCTCAACCACTATGCCCAAAGAAATACAATACAAGAAATACTCTTGCATCAAACAAGGTCTCATACAGGTCACTGAAAAAATAAAAAAAAGTCATGACTGCTGAAGCGCAAAGAAAAGTAAAAAATGTAGATGGTCGTTAAGGCCTTTTCAGGATTGCTGCTTAAAGGACTTTTCTCACAATGCAGTTTCACACTCACAGACAGTTTTCTCTCACTCTGCTCTCCTCAGACTGTGGGTGGTTCTATAACATTGGATTAGCATATTTTGCCTCTCTCAGTAGCTAGCTGAGACAAGGAGCAGTGCAGGAGAGCTATCTGTAAGTAAACAAACAGAGCTCAGTCCATCCGTGGAGGGACTTTTTATAACTTTCGAGTTTGGTAATCTTTTGATTTTCTGTGATCTTGACGCCTTGTTCTCTGTCCAAATCAGATAACAGCGCATGGTCTGGTATGCAGTTTACCATAGAAACCTGTGTGCATCCAAGAACACATAAAATCGCTCTTATCTCTTGAGGACAGTAAAATCTATTGACCGATGTATTTAGAAAAAGGCTTTATTCAACTGTCCCTTCATGTTGAAAGCTAATCTTTGTAATGAGAAACCCTCTTTAAAGGGTTGAAGTTCCCACAAAGATTATCACCCAGCTTTCCTAAGCCATTGAATGGTGAACCTACCTACTTATTTTTTAGGTCATATTCACACGTTTAGGATTCTGTCAGGCTTCACATAAGTCTGTGCCAGAATCAGCCCACTAAATGCAAATTGATGGGGATATTTTATAACCCAAACACATTGCAAATTTCAAAATCCACAATAGCTTATTATCTGTTCTGCTATAGATTTTTGCCACATTGGCTATAGTCAGATTTGAAACTTGAGAGCATACTCTGATACTCCCACACTCCGATATGACAAGGAAAATTTGCCATTCAGTAGTTTGGGAAAGCTGGGTCTATTATGGTGGCTATACTGGTTGTTGCTCAGAGTTGGTAAAGTTCTTGGATGGAAAAGAACAACTCAGTGCTTTCTCTTAAAGGGACGTACTGTTGGTCATGAATGTGCTCTAATCGTTGTGACTAATTATAAATGTGCCCTGTGGAGAGCATTCCGTTCTGCATCAGCCACCTAGTACATTGTGGAATTCCTTGGATTAATTTTACAACCTCCTGCAACTTTGATCGGGTTAATTGCTGTCAAACATTACTTCACTTGTATCAGATTGAATGGAGCCACAAAATCAAGTTTAATTCCCTACTGACACAAAGGCAAACAGGGGACTGGGTGTCTGCTAAAGTCAAAAAAGAGGATCTGCAGCAATGGTCTGCAAAGACAGAGGAGAAGAGCTGCTGCAATTATCTGGGAAGAAGAGGAGCTGCGCCAATGGTCAGGGAAATTGAGAAAAACTAGAATAGCGTAGGGAGACAGAAGAGAACACCGGGTATGTTGGTCTGGACAAATAGAGGAGCTGCAGTAATGGAATGGAGGGTATGTAATAATCTATAGATATAGAGGTGCTCCTGAAATGGGGAGACCGAGCAGGAAAGTGCCTGAAATTTCAAGTTATAGTGGAAAGTAATTGCTTCAATGAGAAGAGAAGTTTCTCCAATTGTTTAGGGGGCAGAAGAGAGGAGCTGCAGCAACGGTCCAGAGTTACAGAGGAAAGAAGCTGCTGCAATGATCCAGGGAGACAGAGGAGAGGAGCTGCTGCAACGGTCCAGAATTACAGAGGAAAGAAGCTGCTGCAATGATCCATGGAAACAGAGGAGAGGAGCTGCAGCATTGGTCCAGAAACACAGAGGAGAGGAGATGCAGCATTAGTCCAGAGAGACAGAGGAGAGGATATGCAGCATTGGTCCAGAGAGAGAGGAGAGGAGCTGCAGCATTGGTTCAGAGAGATCGAAGAAAGAAGCTGCTGCAATGACCTAGGGATACAGAAGAAAAGAAGCTGCTGTAATTTTTCATTGAGACAGAGTAGAGCAGCTGCAGCAGTAGTCCAGAGAGCCAGAGGACTGGAACTGCAGCAATGGTCCAGGGATAAAGAGAGGAAAGAAGCTGCTGCAATTATCCAGGGAGACAGAGTAATAAAACTGCAAGAATGACCCAGAGAGACAAAGAAGATGAGCTTCAACAACGCTCCAGAGAGACAGAGGAGAGGAGCTACAACAATAATACCGGAAGGCAGAGGAGAGAAGCTGCACTAATGGTCTCGGGAGATAAAGAAGAGGAGCTGCAGCAATGGTCCAGGGATACAGAGTAGAGGTGCTGTAGCATTGGTCTAGACAGACAGAGGAGAGAAGCTGCAGTAACACTACAGGGAGGCAGAGGAGAGGTTTGAAGCAATGGTCCAGGGAGCCAGGAAGGCAGGAGAGAGGAGCAGCTGTGGTGGTCAAGGGATACAGAGGAAAGAGGCTGCTGCAAACATCCAATGAAGGAGATAGAGGAGAGGCAACAATGGACCAGGGAGACAGAGTAGAGGAGCTGCAGCATTGGTCTTGGGCAAGGAGATAGATGAGAGGAGAAGCTACAGTGGTACAGGGAGAGACAGGTAGACAGAGGAGAGCAGCTCTGTAAAAAGTCTGAGGAAAGAGAGAAATTGTATATCTGTTGCAATGGTTTGAGGAGGCAGAGGAAAGGAGTGTTAGATATTGCTTGATAAGGCAGTAAAGGGGGTACGGGTACTTGAGGCAAGCCTGTGGGTTTTCCACCCCACTTTTTATATGTAAGTGAATGACCACTTTTTAACATAATTTTGTTATCTGGATAAGTCTAGAATTTTGTACTTTAGAGTCCTGCATCAGTAAAATGGAGCACTGACCGCTTTAAATATATGTTAAGAATATAATAGGGGCAGAATTTTGGATCTAAAAATGACATGATGATGAAAGATTTAGCTTTCCTACAGCCTGCTGTGATTCATGAAGACACAACTGTTATGAAGATATTACAGTATTTACAATGGGGTATGGCAAGTATGAGAGGGGGGCTTAAACACATTTTAAAAAAGTCTTCTTAAAGCCATAAGTCAGGGGTGCACAACATGCAGCCCCCAGTGCTCCAGCCATCCGGACACGAACATACTTTCTCTTTCCTCATACTTTGAAAAGTCATATTCCTCTTCTGACAGCAGTATTCATCTGTTATGATGGGCACTGTATGACTGGCACTGTTATGGGGGGGCACTGTATGGCTTGCACTGTTTTGATGTGCACTGTATGGCTGGTACTGTTATGATGGGCACTGTACGGCTGGCACTGTTATGGTGCGCACTGTATGGCTGTCACTGTTACGATGGGCACTGTATGACTGGCACTGTTATGGGGGGCACTGTATGGCTTGCACTGTTGTGATATGCACTGTATGGCTGGCACTGTTACAATGGGCACTGTATGGCTGGCACTGTTATGGTGGGTACTGTATGGCTGTCACTGTTACGATGGGCACTGTATGACTGCCACTGTTACGATGGGCACTGTATGACTGGCACTGTTATGGTGGGCACTGTATAGCAGTCACTATAGGCCTTTATGTGCTATTTTAAAGAACCCAAATGAGCAATCCAGTAAAAACTTCTTCTGTATGATCTCTGAATTTCTTCATCAAAAGAGTATTTATTTCTGATACAATCATGGCAGATCCACAATATCTACCATAAAAATGTCTGATAGCTTCGAGACTCCAGGGAGGAGGAGATGAGTTGTAGAATCGTCCATTTATGTGTGTTGTTTTCTCTACTTATAGTTGCGTAACAGCCACTTCTGTCACCCCCTACACTGAAAATAGACGCCTCCTGTCCTCTTTCTGGAGTACTGCCTAATCTGATATCTGAGAGTCCCTGAAGTGAAGACTTCTCCACCATTTTTGGTATTTACAATTGAAGCATTATAAAGGTCTCAGCTGGGGAATACCTCTCTAAAATTTACTGTGGCCCCTGGGAGAGGTACAATATGAAAAAGTGGCACTTGCACCAGAAAATATTGTGCACCCCCGCCATATGCTTTGGTTATAACATGCAGACAAGACTTCATTCTGCCTGCAGGGGGCAGCAGTTCCTTAGCACTAAACCATGTCCTGTTCTAACAAGAGCCATCAGAAAGTTATTTGCAACAATCAATTATACGCCTATGTCACACATATAACTATATCCTACTTCTTTAATTGGAGGCCACGCATCGCTTTTATATTCCAGTAAAACTCTTGTATAGAACAATATAAGCAAGCCAATTTGCCATTCAGGGGTGTGTAAAGTTGGTTGATGTAAGAACTGTAATAGCCAACAGCTAACAACTAACTTACATGAGGCCATTGCAGGTAACTATTTGAGTATGGGGGCAAAATCAGCACTTTTCTTAACAAGTTTTTCGGGGAGGGGCCCCTGATGTCATAATAATACGGCACAGACAATGAATGACTTTAATCTTCACAATCAGGAGCAATTTCCCCTTTGATGGCAGAAACCCTCAATCCTATAAAAGAGTGAATATATCAGAGGGACATGACCAAACCGGCTCCGCAGCTGAGAGGGGATGATGAGCGTGTAACCTGCTTATTACTATTACTGATGTGTCACAGCTCAGCCTCATGATCACTGGAGGTTTAGTTCTTCATCTCTCAGTATTGGGCCGCAGGACACAACCTGAGAGTAATTCCTCTCATAACATGGCTCCTTTATGCAAGTGAATGAATCACTCAGAAGATCTACAAACCCTGCAGAAACAAAGTCATAGAGTATTAAGGGGCAGAGTGCAGTCTTCTATCGATGATGCTTCAGTAGAGTATAATGGAAAGTAATGTAATAGTAATTTATCATACACCACATTAAGGCCTTGTTCACATCACAGCAACAGAAATTTAAGACGATAACTTTGGATTTCTGCCATGGATTTCAGGCAGTCCCCGGGTTACGAACAGGATAGGGACTGTAGGTTGGTTCTTAAGTTGAATTGGTACGTAAGTCAGAGCAGATATATTTATTAAATGTAATTCCAGCACAAAGGGTTTTATTTTAGTTTTGGATAGTGCAGGGAAGGGTTTTTACATTTTTTTTTTTGCTGTCTGTGCCCTTGTTAAGAAGATTTCACCTTATTTTCAAACCATGTGCTGCTGTGGCATGCTTGAACTTGTTGTTCCACAGCTACTATCTGTGGGGAACTTGGAACTACAAGTCCCAGCATACCCCATAAGTCTCCGTTTGTAACTATGGGACAGATGTAGGACAGAACGGTATAAGTCGGGGACTGCCTTTATATGCAATGGATTTCCTTGTGGTTAGGGACAAAGATTAGTCAAATTCAGTGAGGGTTAATCTGTTTTCTGTCCACTTGGATGCAATTTCTAATACAATATCTGCACAGTATCTTATTCCACCATGCAGATTTCATATCAGTGAGCAGAACAATCCATGAAGTAGTTCATCGTATAAAGGTTTTGGCATGGAAATCACTGAAATTCCTCTATGTGAAAAAGGCCCAACACCTACAGTATTCCATTTATTAATGCTGTCAGCCACTATAACATGATTGACAGATTGTCAACGCCCCGACCCCTATTACTGACATCACCGAATATAAAAGTACTATAATTACAGTGTGATCTGAAATTAGAGCCACATGCCTGATCCTACAGCAACAACTATTCCATCTATGACTGCTGACCACCCACCTCTATATCATGACTTAACCTATGTCTACACAACAATGTTAAAATGGCGTTCAAATTCCGATGGTATTTTAATATCGCTGGACTGCGGTTTTTGGTGCAAATTTGCTCTAAAAACCGCAGTTGGTTTTCGGATTTACCGTTGGCCCCGTACATTGAATGTGTAGGAATCCGACAGCAATCCTGTGGAAGATCCAGCAGGTTTGAAAATCCACCGAAATCCGGCAGATTTTAATACTGACCAGATAAAATCCATGCTCTGTAGTCTAGCATGGATTTTTCATTGTGGTCTACACAGCGCTAGATACAGTTGGATTTTTGGTGTAAATCTGATGAAAAACCTGTACTGTGCAGACATAGCCTTAGAGGTTGTCACAGCCCTGCTCCCTGTTATTGACATCACTAAATGTAACACAATAGTGATATCATTTAAGTGCGATAAGATCCCCATGAGACCCACAACCAAACTCTATATCATGAGCATAACCATGCTTCTAGTGGAACAAGGTATCGGAGAGGGTAAAATCTAACCTGTCCAATCCTGTAGATGCATCTAAGGCTATGTTCACATGGCTGATTTTGGGACAGATTTCAGTCCGTATTGCGTGCTGTACTGCGCTCAAATACGGCTGAAATCCGTCCCTGTCATTACGGTAATCCACAGTTCTCATAAAGAACTATGGATTCCCTCTCCTCTCCCGCTCGCAAAATACGGCAATCAGGGAGAAAGTAACATGCACATTATCCCGGCGTGATACGCGTCGTGGATAATGAAAGTCTATGCCCCCGTACACATGCCGTAATTGCGGGCGAAATCCGTTCCGCAATTACGGCGTGAATCAGCCGTGTGAACATAGCCTAAGGCTTTGTTTAGATCTGCGGTGGAGGTTCTGAAACTAACTTCTGACACATTTTCCATAGGGAAAGAGGCAGTAATCTGCTAATAATTCTGTCTGATAAACGGAAACCATCAGGGGTGAAGCTCGAGACTCATGGGCCCGGGTGCAAAACGACAGCTTGGGCCCCCCCCCACTGCCAGTCTGCAGACTAATACTTTTCAACAACAGGTTCCCTACTTCATGTAACGGATGTCTGCAGTGTAGCGCGCTGCAGAAATTTATGTCTATTAAAAGGAATCGGCCTGCAGAAGAAAATTAAACTCAAATAAAGCCAAAGAAAAACATGTTATGCAGTCAAAGTGTCTGTTCCCTCTCCTCCACCCCTAAAAAATGAAAAAATGTGGGGGTTGAACAGGAAGAAAGTGCAGTTGTGCCTTTTGTTTTATGGATTTACTTTGTTGGAGTTTATGCTGGACAGTTTAATTGTTTAATTATCTGTATTCTGCGGGTCAGTACAAAGCCCACATTATCACCACTATATAGTGACTTATACCATCATGTTACTAACCAAACCAGCATACCAAGGCCAATAATGCCAGTAATTCCGTGTTTAAGTAACACGTTCTCCTGAGGTAGTGCTGATCCTGGCGAGACACGCGTCGAGGTGTTTTATTTGGGTGTAAAGGTTTACATTCTTTTAATGAATTGGTTTTAATGGAATAAAAACCTTATTTTTAAGCACCATATTCCGGCCTCTCTGAGGTATGTACGACAAGCGCCGGGGCGACTTTTTATTCTTGCTTTATTACATTGTTCACGCCCACTGCCGTGTATCGCGGCTTTGGAAAGGAGACCTGCAGCGCCGTTCCCAGGCTCGGACTGAGAGCCCAATAAGCGCATATGAGAGTTGTGCCTCTAAAATATGAGCACAACTCGGTAAGGTGAGCGTGCTTTTCACTTGTTTACTCTTCTACTGTTTTCAACGTTCTTTCACCAAAGAGGGCCCCCTCTATTGCTTCTTTCTTTCTGCATAAGCCTACCATGTGTGATACTGTCTGCCGAGCTGCTGTATCCAGGCTCGGACTGGGCCGCCGGGGGATTGGTGAATCCCCCGGTAGGCCCCGAGCTGCTGGGGACCCCGGAGGCAGTGCCGTCGCTCCCCGGTGCCCGGACGCGCATCCAGTCCGACTCCCGGGGCTGCGCGGTGTCAGCGGAGCACAGCGCCACTAGCGCTGTGCTCCGCTGATTTCCCTGGCAGGCTGAAGACGCTAGGCCTTCAGCCTGCCAGGCGCCGGCCCCTACTGCTGACGTATGCGGCGCGGTGACGTCACTTCACCGCGCCGCCTATACAGGGCGGCAGGAGCCGGCAGGGAGACCGAAGTGGCCGGGACCTGCCAGGAGCGGGAGCCGGAGCAAGGTAAGTGGCTGGTTGGGTTTTTTTTTGGTTTTTTTTAAACTATCTAAGGGGGCCCTGGCTACTAATGGGGGCCCTGACTACTATTGGGGGCCCTGGCTACTAAGGGGGGCCCTGGCTACTATTGGGGGCCCTGCCTACTAAGGGGGGCCCTGGCTACTATTGGGAGCTCTGGCTACTAAGGGGGGGCCCTGGCTACTACTGGGAGCCCTGGCTACTATTGGGGGCCCTGGCTACTAAGGGGGGCCCCTGGCTACTATTGGGGGCCCTGACTACTAACGGGGGCCCTGACTATTAAGGGGGGCCCTGGCTACTAAGGGTTGCCCTGAATACTAAGGGGGGCCCTGACTACTAAGGGGGGCCCTGCCTACTAATGGGGGCCCTGGCTACTAAGGGGGGCCTTGGCTACTAAGGGGGGCCCTGGCTACTTAAAGGGGGGCTTGGCTATTAAGGGGGGGCCTGGTACAAAACGGGGCCTGGCTACTAAGAGGGGCCTGGCTACTTAAGGGGGGCCCGGCTACTTAAGGGGGGCCCTGGCAAATTAAAAGGCCCTGGCTACTAAAAAGGGGGCCCTGGCTACTAAAGGGGGGGCCCTGACTACTAAAGGGGGGCCCTAGCTACTAAAGGGCCCCCTGGCTACAAATGGGGCCCCTGGCTCTTAAGGGGCCCTGGCTACAAAAGGGGGGGCCCCTGACACTAAAGGGGGGCCCTGGTACAAAAGGGGGCCCTGATACTAAAGGGGGGCCCTGGTACTAAGGCGGCCTGGTACTAAAGGGGGGGCCCTGACTAAAAAGGGGGGCCCGGGGGTAATAAAGGGGGGCCCTTTTATAAAGGGGGGCCCGGGTCTAAAGGGGGCCCCTGATACATAAAGGGGGCCCTGCTACTAAGGGGGCCTCTGGCTACATAAAGGGGGGCCCCTGGTACAAAAAAGGGGGCCCTGACACTAAATGGGCGGTACATAAAGGGGGCCTGACTATAAAGGGGGCCCTGACCACTGTAGGGGGCCCTTTCTACATTATGGGGGCCCTGTCTTCATAAAGGGGGCCCTGGCTACCTAAAGGGGGGCCCTGACTAACTACGGGAGCCCTGACTAACTAAGGGAGCCCTGACTACCTAAAGGGGGGGCCCTGTTACCTAAAGGGGGCCGATTACCTAAAGGGGGCCCTGACAGCAAAAGGGGGGGCCCTGACTACCAAAAGGGGGGGCCCTGACTTACACACTAGCTAAAGGGGGCCCCTGACTTTCCTCACATAGCAAAAGGGGGGGCTGCTTACTGCCACGTAAAGGGGGCCCCCAAAACTCCCTGTATACTACCAAAAGAGACCCCTAAACCGCCTGATACTCCCCAAAGGGGCCCTTTAAACTGCCTGTATAGTACCTAAAAGAGACCTTAACTGCATGTATAATTTTAAAAGGAGGCCCTAAACTGCCCGGCTAAAAGGGGGGGCCCCTGGTACTATTGGGGGCCCTGACTAATGGGGGGCCCTGACTATAAGGGGGGCCCTGACTAAAAGGGGGGGCCCTGGCTAAAAGGGGTTGCCCTAAAAACTAAGGGGGGCCTGATAAAAGGGGGGCCCTGACTACAAAGGGGGCCCTGGCTAAAAGGGGGGCCCTGGCTACTAAGGGGGGGCCCTTGGCTATAAGGGGGGCCCTGGTATTAAGGGGGGGCCCTGGCTCTAAACGGGGCCCTGGTATAAGGGGGGCCCTGGCTAGTAAGGGGGGCCCTGGCTCTTAGGGGGGGCCCGGCTACAAAGGAGGCCCTGGCTATTAAAGGGGGGGGCCCTGGCACATAAAGGGGGGCCCTGGTACTAAAGGGGGGCCCCTTACACTAAAGGGGGGCCCTGGCACATAAAGGGGCCCCGGCCTTAAATGGGGCCCTGGCTATTAAAAGGGGCCCTGGTACTAAAGGGGGGCCCTGATACTAAAGGGGGGCCCGGGTACAAAAGGGGGGTGCTACTGGGGGGGCCCCTGACTACAAAAGGGGGGGCCCCGGCTCTAATGGCGGCCTGGCTACAAAGGGGGGCCCTGATATAAAGGGGCCCCCTGACTTTTTAAAGGGGGGCCCTGGCTACAAAAGGGGGCCCTGGTTATAAAGGGGCCTGGCTAAAAAGGGGGGCCTGGCTAATAAGGGGAGCCCGATACAAAAGGGGGGGGCCCTGACTACAAAAGGGGGGCCCTGGTATTTTGGGGGGCCCTACACTTAAAGGGGGCCCTGGCTACTAAAGGGGGGCCCGATATAAAGGGGGGCCCCTGGCTACTAATGGGGGCCCCCCGGAACAAAAGGGGGGCCCTGACTACAAGGGGGCCCTGGCTAAAAAAAGGGGGGCCCGCGAAAAAAGGGGGCCCGGGCTACATAAAGGGAGCCCTGACTAAAAAGGGGGGGCCCCTGACTAAAAAAAGGGGGGGGCCCCCCTGGCTACATAAAGGGGGCCTTTGACTCATAAAGGGGGGCCCTGGCTACATAAGGGGGGCCCTTTTCTAATAAAAGGGGGGCCCCCTGGTACTAAAGGGGGGCCGATACATAAAGGGGGGCCCTGGACATAAAGGGGGCCCTGGCTAATAAAGGGGGCCCTGGTTACTGAAGGGGGCCCTGGCTACATAAAGGGAGCCCTGACTTCATAAAGGGGGCCCGGGCTCCCTAAAGGGGGGCCCTGAAAAAATAAGGGCCCGACTACTAAAGGGGGCCTGATTACCTAAAGGGGGCCCTGACAGCAAAAGGGGGGGCCCGACACCTAAAGGGACCCCTGACACCTACAAATAGCTAAAGGGGGGCCCTGTCCCTCCAACTGTTTAAAAGGGGGCCCGATTTTCCTGCACATAGCTAAAGGGGGGTTTTACTTACTCCACTAGAAAAAGGAGGCCCCTAAACTACCTGTATTTAACTCCCTAAAAGAGACCCTTAACTCCCTGTATACCCCCAAAAGAGACCTAACCCCTGTATACTACCTAAAGGAGGCCTTAACTGCCTGAAATACCCCCTAAAAAGAACCCTAAATGATGTATAATACCTAAAGGGGCCCTTAATCCCTGTATGTCCAAAAAGAAACCCAAAGGGGCATTATAATCTAAAGGGGGCCCTAATTTGCCCTGTATACTACCAAAAGGGGGTCCCTAATCCTGTTATACTCCTCATTATCTGGGGGGGTTTTACCCTTTCCCCCCCCCTCCAACCCCCTCAGGAAATAGGCCTCAAGTTATGGGGGGTCCCGCTTTTCCCACCCGGGTAGATTTGAAGGGGGGGAATGGGTAAAGAGATGCGGGAAAAATTGAGAATTCTAAGTATTTGTGTGAAATTTCTGCAGGGATGAGTTGTGGCGGGACAAGTCATCATGGCGTGTGGAACAAAAAAAAAAAAAGGGGAAAAAAGGGAAAAAGAACGGGTCATGAGAGAAAAGAACGCTCATCAGATTTAAAACGTCTCCGGTGGTTCCCTGATTTTTTGGGGTTATTTTACTTTATATTTGGGTCAGTGCTGTTTCACTGTAATGTGACCGAGCTGGTTCTGACCTCTTGTGGGCCTTATGCTGGTGTTGTAGGTTATAAAACCCGAGCTGCTGTCTGACTCTTGTGGGCTCTTATGGGGTGGGTTTTTAGGTTATACCCGGCTGGTGCTGACCTCTATGTGGTCTCTATTGGGGTTTTTTTAGGGTTTAATTGACTTAGTATAGTGGTAGTGTACTGTGTCCCCGACTGTAAGGTGAGGGGGGAAAACTGACCCCGTGATAGGAGTTAACTTTTACCTTTTTTTGGTTTGGTGTTTATTTTAGAAGGTGGTGAGGTGCGAGACCAAGGGAAACATGGAGGGGATATTGTATGTGGGTGGAGGGGGATATTGTATGTGGGTGGAGGGGGATATTGTATGTGGGTGGAGGGGATATTGTATGTGGGCGGTGGGGGGGGGGGGGGGATATGGGATGGAGCTACTTAGCCATGTGTCTATGATATGCTAGACAGACAGATATGTGAGATAGACAGATATGTGACTCTCTTGCTATTGTACTACACAATACAGTTCTGTTCTGCACACTGTATTATGTGGTAAAATGGGCGCGATTATGTCCGAGAGGCCGGTAATATTTTTATGTACAGTAGGGTGGGCCCCAAAGATCAACTCCCCTGTGGGCCCCAGACCCCCCAGTCCGACACTGGCTGTATCTAATTCTTTCATGTGTGATACTGTGCTGAGCTGCTGTATCTAATCCTCTCATGTTCGATACTGTCTGCTGAGCTGCTGTATCTAATCCTCTCATGTGTGATACTGTCTGCTGGGCTGCTGTATCTAATCCTCTCATGTGTGAATCTGTCTGCTGAGTTGTTGTATCTAATCCTGTCCTGTGTGATACTGTGCTGAGCTGCTGTATCTAATCCTCTCATGTGTTATACTGTGCTGAGCTTCTGTATCTAATCCTGTCATGTGTGATACTGTGCTGAGCTGCTGTATCTAATCCTATCATGTGTCATACTCTCTGCTGAGCTGCTGTATCTAAACCTGTCATGTAGGATACTTTCTGCTGAGCTGCTGTATCTAATCCTCCAGGTATGCTTCTGCTGTGGCTCGGTATCTAAGCCTTTGATGTGATACAGCCTGTCTCAGGACTCTGGGTACTATGCAGGTGTCAGGCAGTGAAGCCTGGGAGATGAGTGACAGCAGCAGTGGTCACGTGACCTGGCCCCAGCGCTGCACTGTACACATCAGATATCTTCCTGATGGGTGCCTCTCCCGTCAGCAGCTCGCGCCGTCCACACTCCCTCCTGCAGCTTCCTCCAGGCCTCCTCCTCCCGGTGTCATACTAGGCAGGCACACAGGAGGAGACAGGCTGGGCAGACCCACCCTCCAGTGCTGGGGATCCCGGCGGTGTGTGCACCATTCATCCACCGAGCAGGGGGAGGCTGCGGGCAGCTCTGCACATCCAGTCACCCCCCAACATGTCTGCAAAAGGTAAGTGGCTTTCACCTTGCTGTGACTGGAGGACGCTGCACCATGCAGGAGGCTGGGCACAGGGCTGCAGAGCATTGCGATCTGCCCAGTGCTGCAGTTGTTTGCCTGTGATGAGCAGGATAAGGGGCTGCAGAGCATTGCCTGCCCACCCCTCCGGCCGCTGCATTGTGCTGATCACAGGTGTATGGCTGCAGGACTGTGCATTGTGACTGCTGCCAGTGTGCTCTGTCCAGCTGCTGACCCTCCCCGCAGGCTCACATCTCCCAGTGATCAAACCTGCAGGCACCATGGGTGCTCAAGGCTCTGAAGACTGACAGGTGCAGTGTCCACAGGTGTATTGATGAGGGTGCTGAACTAAGTCATCCCTAGTGTCATTTAAAGGGGCACTGCAGTCTCTCTTCTCACTTTATGTTATGTGGTTGAATACAATGTATTGTCCCCTGTTATCAGCCATTTCGGGCTGGGAAGAGGCTTAAAAGGGTATTCCCATCTCACACACTGAGGGTATATTAATAGGATATGCCAGGCATCCTCAAACTGCGGCCCTCCAGCTGTTGGGAAACTACAATTCCCATCATTCCCACTGTTATAGATTATATAAAATCCATGATTGGAGTTGTAGTTTCCCAACAGCTGGAGGGCCGCAGTTTGAGGATGCCTGGCATCAATGGGTGATAGCTGTGGGTCCCACCACTCAACAACCCCTTTAATGTAGAATAGTTGAATGCACTCTAGTGCTCCCTGAGATCAGCCATGTCAGGGGAGGGACTGACCTATTGAAGTTCATATGAATACAGTCTGTAGCTTCTATTATGAATAGTTTTAGGCAGGGGAGCAGCCGACGGTAGGACAGGTGGGTACGTTCCTTTGCTCTCAGCCACTCCAGCGCTAGCTACTCATACAAATTGGGCTACAGTTGATGAAAATGGATGATTTTAACCAAAGCAATCGCTCATTGCCTGAAATGTAAGAATACATTTTGTTTTAGTGACCGCCTTGGTGTGAAATAAAGTTGGAACTTTATGCATTTTTAAGAAACAGAGGAAGAGCTTAAGGACCCCTACAACCTTAGAACTGAACAGAAGCAAAGTATACAGGAATCTGGACAATGAAACAAATCAAATCCTATTAAAATAGCACAAATCATATAGGGTTTACATCAGGCATCCTCAAACTGCGGCCCTTCAGCTGTTGGGAAATTACAACTCCCATCATGCAAGGAGAACAACTTCACGTGAACATCATTCACACAAGTTTGGTCGTGTTTACACTTCTTGCCCGATAGTAATTAGTCCGGAAAAGATCTTTCCATGAAATAGCAGTCATCCTGCTATGGTGTCACGATCATATATGACCAGTATGAATGACTGTAACAACCATTATGGACTTAACTATAGTGTATAGCGGGGCTGATGAAATGACCACTCACTAGAAGCAACCTGTGACATCAATGACTAATGTGTTTGGCACCTTTCTATTCCAATGTGTGACTGAAATCAGTATAATTGTCCTGTAATGATATATTGTATTGTAAGCAGAGGGAGGAGAGGGTTACTGGTCCGTCATGTCCTTGGCATCCTGTTGTTGGTGTCTTGTTACCTGAACAGGTGTATATGGCCGTGGTCACACTGGGAGATGTACCTTACAACTTATACCAGCATCACGTTCACTTTTGATAAACAATGTCCTTGCTTTATGGTTAAAATCCTGAGGAGAAGTCGGGGCTCCGTTGCCCACCTTTATCTTACATGTAACATCCATTTCACATGTGGTAGGTGGAGCACATGCCCGCGTGTTACAGCTGGCAATGAAGCTGCAGCTTTAAACCCCCTGGTGGTTTGATGTTATTTTTGGAACCAGTTTTATTGGGCCCATTTTATTACTGTAGCTTCTGGGTGATTACAGCTTCCCTTATAATTAACAAAAGGAGGCCATGCTGCCAACTCTATAAAAAGAAGTGATAAACGAATGATTGAGACGGTGAGTGGTGGACTAGACAGGGGTCTGTAGAGGCGAAGAGGTGGGGTAGATATCGGGTCCTCGTATCATTTTCTCATTTGGTAAAAGTTCTATAGAGAAGTTTCTTTTACTTCTGGATCTGGGAAATCTAAATGACAACCAATATGGCCGACTTTACAGCTCAGATGGGTTGGTCACTATTCCAGGCCCCTGGGCAGTATGTTCTGCTTAGTTATAAAGTGATATTGGGTTAAGGGAGTGGATATTGTATAACTAAGCAGACTGGAAATGCTGAAGTCTGAGAAAGCTGAAAACATAAGGGCTTGTCCCCACGGCAAGGGTTATTGTTCGTTTTTTCAGACGGTTTGCGGTTTTACAAACCGACATGCAACGCTCCCCCATAGACTATAATAGATAATCCGTGCAGCAGTCCTCACTGAACGGATTTTCTGACGGACGGTTTTTGACACCGCCGGCGTAACAAAAAACGTAGAACATGTTCATTCTTCCGCCCGGTTTTCGGGCAAAACATGAACATGTGCAAACCGTGGACAAAAGCCGTTCCCCTGCGGGCCACAAACAGACCAAATGCCGGTCTGGATATCCGACTGGTATTTGGTCTTTGCCGTGTAAACCTGGCCTTATTATAATGACAACCAAATTCTGAAACTTCTGAAGAGAATCTTCAATAACTTGACAGACGATGAGACTCCAGGAGATGTAATAACTGGGGATTGTTTTTTTTCTGCTTTATTAAAGTTACAATTTATTATTTATATAAATTATGATATATTTTATAATGTAGTATTATTTATTTATATTTTATATTTTTTGTTTATATTTGATTATTTATATTTTTTATTTATATATGATCAATGTTTAATTTTTTATATTTTATATTTACATTTCTCAGGCTCAGGGAATTTCTTCCATGACTCAGTAATAATCTCTTAGGGCATGTTCACACGGCGGTTTTGGCCGAGGGTTTTGCCGCAGCCCTCGTGGCCAAAACGTCGTCGAGCCTCGCCGCAAACTCGCGTCTCCCGTGTTTTGGGGCGCGGCTTGCGCCGAGGGTTTGCCCCCATGTAAATTAATAGCAGGGGGCAAACCGCGCCGCAAGCCGCGGCCCAGCCATGCACCACCCGCGGCGCCACCCGCGGCAACAATTGACAGGAGAGTTCTCCACATGCGCGGGTTTGGCCGCGGCCAAACCCGCGGCGTGTGAATATTATCGCGGTTTCCAATAGGAAACCATGTTAATAAACTAGGTGCGATTTGGCCGTGGTTTTAGCCGCGGAAACCGCGTTGGAACCCGCAGCCAAAACCGCTCCCAATCTGCCGTGTGAGCAGGGCCTTAGGCCTTGTCTCCACACCAATGGTTTTTGGTCGGATTTTCGGCAGATTCAGTATTTAGAATCCGACGAAAATCTGACTGTAACCAGTGCCTCATAGACAGCAATAGAAAATCTGAGCTATTGTCTACACAGCACGGATTTACTACTGTCGGATTTCTAAACCACCAAAATATAGAACATGTTCTATCTTCCGGCAGATTCCAGTACACTTGAATGTACTGAGTCCGCCGAAATCTGAAAACCGACTACATTTTTTTGCGCAAAGCGTGGTACATCGAAATCCGATAGCATTTTAACTTATGTGTAGACTATGTTCACAGGCTTATTTTGGGGCGCATTTCACCACGTATTGCGAGCGTACTGCGCTCTAATGCGAGCGAAATGCGCCCCAAACATTACGGTAATCCACAGTTCTCATAGAGAACTATGGATTACGCCTCCTCTCTCCGGGCATTACGATTGTATTGTACGCCCAGGGAGATAAGTGACATGATACTAATTCTGTGCGGTGGACGTAAACATATGGGCAGCACTTTGTGGATGACAATACTGTCCTGGCACTGCTATCAATACTACTTTATAGGAACAAGAGAAGGGAATATCTGCGAGGTGGCATCACAGTGTAGGTTATCCTTAGGGCATGTTCACACGGCGCCGAGTAGTGCGCGGCTGGGCCACGGCTCGCGGCGCGGTTTGTCCCCTGCCTATTAATTTGCATGGGGGTATACCCTCTCCGCAAGCCGCGCCCCAAGCCACGCCCCACCCGCGCCGAGACCACGCCCAGCGCTGGAGCCGCAAACCCACGTGAGGGTTGGACGAGGTTTTGGCTGCAGGAACCACAGCAAAACCCGCGGCTCAAACCTCCGTGTGAACGAGGCCTTACATGCTTTCAGGTTGTGGGGACAGATTGCTGACAGCATAACTATATCAATGGCATCACCAGCTGAGAACACAGCATTGTGTTGAGGGTATAACTAAAGTTGGTGTGGTCAGGATAATAAGGCTATGCCCACACAAATGTCGAAATATTTGTTTGATTCTGAATCCTAAAACCGCATTGTCTGACGAGTAGTTTGACACAATTTCCAGTGTGTATTTTAGGTAGTTTTTTCCCACTGGATTTACAATCAGAAAACAAGTTCCATTCATCAATATGGGGCTTTGGATACGGATATGAAATAGAAATATTTGGGACGCGTTTTCTGACCTGTTATATGGTGGATTATTGAACATGTTTTTTGAAAAAACGGCTGTTTTGCATTCCGACCTCCAGAAAATCCAAGTTGTGTGGATTACAACTCGGTTGTAATTTTTAAGATTTTTAATTGAGGTCCTCGGGGATGCAGACAATGTTGGACTGAAGTTCCTTGGGCTCACATGAGAAAATTATCCCAACCCCTATCTATACAGGATGTATGGGGCCACTTTTCAGTACATTATTGGACAGGCAGGGGTTCCTAGAATACTTAATGATTTGTTTTGAAATCAACTCCAATTAAAGGGGTTGTCTCACTCCAAGGATCGCTTTTTATGTTAAAGATCTTGCAAAAACAAGTCACTTTGCAATATGTGTCTTTAACATGTCCACCATTCCTAGATATCTCCTCTTGTATGGGCTGCATCATCTCAGGTCGCTATAGCTACGACCTTTTGACCTTCCTGATGGGGGGCCCACTGGTTGCTATGTACAGACCTGGCTTTACGCAGTAATGGAACCCAGTAAAACGCCCGAATTAAAAATAAAACCCAAAAAAACAGGATAGGTAATGGAAATAAATGTAGTAAGACAACCCCTTTAAGTTTGTCTTCTGATAGATCTTTTGGGATCTGATATATTTTTGGTACATTACATACCATAGTACATTTCATAGTTTGTAAGGCTGAGAAAAGACAGACGACCATCGTTCAGCCATTGGCTAAAGTGTGGTCCAGAGGAAGGGAAAAGATCTAGATAAAGCCCCAAATTTTCCTATTTTTAAAGAAAAATTCCTTCCAACTCAGTCTGGCAATCGGAATAAAACCTGGATCACGACCTTCTCCGAAACCTATTTACTATAACTTGTTATATTATTAGCTCTAGAAATGCTCCCGACCCTTTTAACTTGGTAGGAGCTCCCGTTCACTGTTAATGGTTATTTAGTTATTAATCTAAATAACCCTAGTTTTCCAAATCTTTTTGGGTATTGTAGTTCACTCAGTCCTTTTATTACTTATGTTAACTGCCTTGGGGAAATGTTCAATTCACTTTTTTTATTGTGCGCTGTTCCAAAATGTTTTTATAATTTCCATTGTGGTCTGACCCCAAAAAAAAATTTTTGTGGTTAAATGGACCAATGTAGAAACTGTTGGCTGAAACTCACATTTTTTGACGATAGCAACCAACAGAGCCCCCTTCCTTTTACTAGAGCACTATATGAAATGAAAGGGGCCTTGATTGGTTTCTATGAGTTTTTTGTCTAGACGGGTTTTTTATACATTGGCCCTATTTTCATCTTGTGCCCCCTGATGCACAAGATGCATCATGATCCTTAAAGGGGGTTTTTCCACAAAAATGAGTTTCCACCCCCTTCCAGGGTGGGCCCGCGCCCCCGCCCGGGCTGCGGGGAACCCGTGCTGTCACCCCTCGGCCTCCCCCCGGGCCCTGCCCTGCCCGGGGTCGGGTCCCGGTTCCCCCTTACCCGCCCCCGCTCCTGGGGGCCTTCCGTCCTCCGACCCGGGGGCGCGCGCGTGCCCCCCTTAGGCGCGGGGGCGCCGGCTCTCGGGGATTTAAAGGGCCAGTACGCCCATTTTTTAAGGTGGAGGT
>JAODAL010035170.1:0-43260 GCA_025379985.1 Phyllomedusa bahiana | reverse complement strand
TCAGCTTCTTCGATGTAAAAAAACACACAACAGATGGATATATATCCCATTAAAATAAAAAACGAGGGGGATGGACAGCGTTTGTACCTCAGATCGAGGGAATGGAACCACAAACAAAACAAATAGATGGGGGTACACAGGTTGAATAGAAAACAATAAATGAACCAGGATAATAAACCTGTGAAGCAGCGATATATGTCGTTTCACTAAAATTTTCAATACTATGATCATAAACAAAAAAAACATTAACATACTTTTTAATTAACACTTATACTGATGAAAAAATTTGTATGTATTATTACAAACCGCGACATGTAAAAAATACATGTATATAAAAAAAATGTTAAAAAACGAATTAAACTAAAAAAAAATAAAAGCTGTGAAAAAAAAAATGCGGGTTCAAATTTGTTTTAACCTAAAAAATAATTTAAAAAAAACCGGAAGCGTAATAATAAAAATAGATTAGTATAAAAATAAAAAAAATATGAAAATAAAAAAGAATTATTTAAAGCTTGACATTATAGAGGGAAAAAAAATATATGCTTAGTAAAACGATAAAAATTTTTTTCTTTTTTTTTTTTTTGTGTTTTTTTTTTATAAAAAAGAGAAGGACTAAAAAATACCACTTTTTATTTCTCATCCCACCACAATCTTGACATAAAAAATAAAAAAAAATATCTATATTAATATAAAAAAAGGGTTTAAATATTTTTTAAAATACTCTGAAAAGTAGGGACTTCTAATAAAAGACCTTATATAAAAAAATATAATTAATATATATATCTATTTATTATTTTTTTTTTTTTTTTTTATTTTATTTTATAATGGATTCTTGTATTTCATTTAACCCATGGGTTAAGCGGTTTAATTTGTACACCCAAAAAGATTCGCGATTCCAATTGTTTGGCACGATCCGGGTGTGACCATGAATATGTTCTAGGGGGTGTATCTTAGGTAGGTTCTTCCCCTTTGGGGGAAACTCTGCCAATGTCGGGGGAATACTAATACCATCCGTTTTTGATTAATATCATAACGGTGGTTCACCAATCGCGGTGACAATTTTGTCGTGGTTTTTTCCCACATATTTCGAGCCACATTTGGGAATGATCAAAAACCCCAAAACAAATTTGCTGGCACAATAAGATGACCTTTTATTTTAAAATTTCTCTCCTGTAGAATAGGAAAGAAATGTCGCTTTTTACAAAATGGGGGCAGCATTGCAAAGTGGTGAAACAAGCAAAAGAACCTAAAATGGGTGTAATGTTTTTGGTTTGGGTAGGGGACCTCCCTATTTGTCTCAAACGGAAGGGGCAAGATATTTTTTGAGTTTTGGTTTTTCTATAAATAAATTTTGGTTTTCTCAGGGTTTAACCTTTCAAATGGGGTCTCTGAGAAAAGACTCCAATGCTTACGAAAAAAAATCTTGTACCCTTTTTTAATATACCTATAATAACCTAGCCTTCCCCAAATTTCAATAGACAATAAAGAAAAATTTCACGGGGATTTTTTAATCTCCTGTAAATTGCCGACCTTGAGGCAAGAGGCAGTCCCGCGCATTTTAAAACTTCCAATTAAAAAAAAGAGGGAGGAGATTTGTGAAATCCCTTAAGAAACCCTTCCCCCCTGGAAGCCCCAGTCCAAATGGATTGACTTACTTATATTATCAAACATTCCAAGCACAATTGCTCCCATATTTATTGGTTGTTTATAATTCTTTTTGATGATGAAATTTTGATGATGTGGTGGGGGGGATACGGAATCGTAAGCTAAAGAGTTTGTTGTGTACATGGAGGATAACTCCATGAACCTGCGATTTACCTCTCATAGAGAGGATTCTATTGTGCATTTTTTGGATGTAACATTAATGGGACAACCCAAAGAGAAAATAAAAGTGTCACCGTACCGAAAACCTACCGCACGCAATTCTTTATTGCGTGCGGAATCATGTCATCCTCGGCATGTTATACAGAATATCTCCCAGTATGGCGAGCTGAGGTTCGTATGAAAAGATGTTGCATGAGAGATTCAGATTATGAAGTAGCGGAGATTGTTACAATGGGCATATTCTCCAGCGTCTATTGTAATGGCACAAAAAAGAATAAGATTGTAAAAAAGGAGTCTCTATTACAGGTGTAAGAGGACAGAGGGGATTGTGGTGGACCAGAGATGTGTGTCACCAAGGACCCTGGCGTTTGAGGTGAAAACCAGTAATTTCATGTGTCGGGTCGGCTGGCGGAAGGTCTGGACACCGACCTATGTAGCGTTTTTATTGTTAGTATGCTTGCAGAGCAAGTATCTGGGTCAGGGTTTCACAGGAGCAGTCATAGAGTTGGGTGGTGTGACTGCTCCCACATTTTTTCCGGTCCAGGCCATAGTTTTTTTTGTTCTAATGTAAGACCTGGAGATCAGGTGGAAGTGGGTGATTAGTGTCTGTGATGCTGGTATGAGTGCTGGTGTGCGCAATCAAGAGATCCCAAAACAGACTACACGCCATTCTCAGTTGAGATAAGGAAGGCTGAGGCCTGAGCTGGACACAGGACTTAATATGTCCCACAACGGACCCGTGTAAGAACTGTTTTTGTATTCCCTTCGTTTGGCTGAAGTTACACCCCACGATTTATTGTTGCTGTTTGTTAAGGCTGAAATAAACGCCTGAACGTTAAAACACCACAGAGCTAAAGGACTGGTCCTGTATATCCTACCACCGAGCTGCTACCCTTACAATTGTGAGGATGAGCGGGCATCTCTGGCACAAGCTTTTGTGGGTCATGCAACAGTGTAATAGAACGAACAGCAGTCGCCAATTAAAGAGCCAGACGCCTACATTTTCTCTACAGTAAAAGGCAACGCTTTTGGGCAAGAGAGACTGTGTGGCTGCTGTTGGTTTTTTTGTTTTGGTCACAGTAATGGTCCTGGATTAAGGCCGCAACCAGATCTCCACTACATCACCCCATGTAGGAGCTAAATAAACACCAATGCACAGCACAGATTTTAGTGCACAGCAAGCAACCAGGCCAAAGGAGGCTATGGAAGCTCAGCACAGATCCATACAGAGGCTGTACAAGTGTCAGCAAGCAAGCCATGCTCCAACAGCAGCAGACACAATAAAGAGGCTCTGCAAGTGCAGTCAGCAACTCATGCCAGCAACAGCAAGCTCAATGGAAGCCATGAGGGCTCAGACAGGAAACCAACCGGCTGATGATTCAACAGCTGACCCACATGATATCCAGGCCCGTGAAAAAGCAATCGCCTCCAGTGACTAGCGACGTACATAATGCCCCGAAGGAGCTTGAGATGGAAGCGTAGGCAAAACTGTGACCACGAGGAAGACGTTGAGTGACTACCTCACTGTGTTTGAGTCGGTTTGCCAACCAAGAAAACAGCTACCACCCAGTAAATGGGCAGAGGATCTTATAGCCCCATTTCTAACCGGAAGAACCCCGGAAGGCTTATTGTTGACCTTCCGCCCTCCAGATGCTAACGAAGTATCCAAAGTTGAAATCAGAAATCCTGGCATGGCTTGGAGTTGACCTTGGACGGAACAGGGCCCAGCGGTCCCACCACTGGACTTATGTAGCGGACAAGCCTACCATTTCACCAGATGTTTGCTTTATTGTCATCTGGTTTCAAATATGGCTACAGCCGTATGTATGCACCCCGGCTAGATGGTGGGACCGAGTAGTACATGGATCGGTTTTCATACATTCCCTGGCCAGACCTATCAAGAACCTTGGGTGGCCACAAGGGGACCCGCAGTCATCGATAGCCCTTGGTGAGCTATGGTTGGATACGATTTCACACTGCTGAGAGACGGCCCGAGGCTCTGCAAGGTGGTTCGAAGTCAGCCTACTGGGAAAGCCCAGAAAAACTCGAGAAACCAGGAACAGCAAGTCCTTCATCAGAGTCGCCCTAAAAGCATGGGTGGTACCAGAACACCGGAAGCAAGGTGGACTCCGGGATGTGGTTTTTTGGGATTCCATGGCCCAGGACATAGGTTATCCCAGTTCCCCATACTACGGAACCCAGGACTGCTCAACGGGACGGAGCGGTTCATTCGGCTATTTGCTCACACACCATGTGGCGCAGTCCCCTGCACGGAGAAGGGTCCCCAGTATTCTGCCAACTGTCGATCAATGGGACTTTGGTGTCAGGACTATTGCACTCGGAGGAGTCTGTTAACGCTGTCTCTTCTCCGCCTCAACATAGATGATCCCAGGGAGGAGAGTAGGTGGTTACCTGTATTCATGTGAAACTAGGTTACCCAGTGTGCCCATGGGGCCCAAAATGGAAACAGAGAAAAGGAGTTGGGAAACCCCCCCAGGTGGGGGTGGCCCCCCAAATTAATGTATGCATTAAAATTTGGGGCGGGTTTCCCCTCTTTTCGGGGCCTCTGGGGGAAAAACGGGCACTCCCACGGAACCCTTCGCCAAACCCAGGAACCCCTACGGGGTTGGGGTCACCCCCGGGGGGGAACTGAGCCCCAGTAAGGGTGACCCGGGGGGTTTCCCCCTTTTCCCCCTTGAAAAATTTTGGGGGACAATAAAAGGAAAACCCCGACGAGGAAGTACCCGATTTAGAGGTGCCCCGGGAAAACTTTGGGTCGGCCCAACTCCCGGGATGGGACGTTGAAGAGGCCCGAAGGGTGTGTTTGGTTTAGAAAATTAGGGTGCCCCAAAGACCCCCCTTTTGAAAAAGGGGTAACCCCTTTTTTGCCATGAACGGGACTGCAATACGGGTGCCCAAAATGCCGGGATAAACAACTCGAAAGTGCCTAAACCTACCGGGAAGTTTGGTGAAAAGCCCGGGCTAAATTCCCATGTTTTTGGGGGGCACTTGGGTCAGAAAAAAGCCCAAAAAAGGGGATCCTTCAAGATTCAATTGGCCGGGGGTTTTTCACCGACAATTTGGGGTTCCCTTATTCCCTTTTTCCTTTGGCCCCCGTAGGCCAATCCCCTTCCCCGGGTAGCCCCCAATTTTTCCGCAGCCCCTTGAAAACCCCTTTTCCGATTTTTTGATTCCCTTTTGATAGTTTTTTCCCATGGACTTGGAAAGGACCCCGGGTAAAGTCAGCCAGGGGAACATAAAGTTTTACCCTTTGGTCGTAGTCTTTTATGAAAAACCCGGAAACCCAGGGGCCCGTCCCCACTCAAAATACTTTCTCCAAGGGCATGGGCCCCAAGGGGAGTTTTTTTTCAGAATGTTTTTTCCCGGGGTTGGGGGATCCCCCAAAGAAATTCTGACTGAAAAGGGACCCCCTTTTCATGTTGAGGGTAGGCGGGACCTCTGTAAAGTTTTTAAAATTTTAACCCAGTTTCCGCCCCTTTTTTGTTTATCATCCAAAAACAGACGGGCGGGTCGAACGTTTTTAAAAGACCCGGGAAGGCTATTTTAAAAAACGAGTTTTTTGGAAAAGGGAAAGGTCGGAACGGGGAAATTATCTACTACCCAAACTCCCAAATTTTCCAAACGGGGGAGGTTGCCCCAAGCACCCAAACGGTTTTCTCCTTTCCCTGTTGTTATATGGCAGACCCCCCCCAGGGGGTTTTTTAGATGTTGCCAAGGAGACCTGGGAAAGGGGGAAAAGGTCCCCTCCTTAAAAAGGTAATAGGGGCCAAAATATCTCCCAGATGCAGGAGAGAATACCCCCAGGGGGGTTTTTTTCACCTGTTTGGGAAGGAGCATTTTCTTCGGGCCAAAAAGGGGCCCGGGGCAAGGGCCCTAAAATTTAGTCAGCCCCGTCCAGGCATTTAATCCAGGGACCGTTTGGGGGGGCCCGGGTATCCACGTAGAAAAGCAAGTTTCTCGCAAAATGGCAAGGCCAATAGGACGAAAAAGTGAGCGAAGTGAATTACGGGTACAACCAAACCCAGGGGGAAACCCTACCAAGTGTACAGTGAATTTGTTAAAACCCTGGAAAGAGAGGGCCCCTAGAACCCCGGGGCCGCTATAAAAGGGGGGGGAAACGCCAGCTATTGAGAGGCAAAGTGGCGGAGACCCTGTCCCATCTCAGAAGCAGCAGTGTAAACATTTGCTCCAACAAAAATAGAGATTTTTTTATAGAATCCCCGGGTCGAACCACCGTAATGTGCATGAGAAATCACTGCCCCCCAAAGGGAAGGGGGTCAATTTAAAACCCTTGGGGCCCGAGGCTCCGCAGGAGATCATTGCGAAAGAGGCCCAAAAGGGATTTTGGGGCCCTAGAGGTGATTGGGAATCAAAAAGTGGGTGGTCTAGTCCCATATCCCGTCCCCCAACCCCAATGGGAAAATGGCGATTTTGGGTAAGTTTATTGCAACTAAACGGGGTGTCTAAGGTAATGCCTACCCCACCCCCGGGTAGATAATTGATAGAGAGACTGGGTCCAGCTAATAATCACAACCCTGGACTTCCCAAAAGGGGTTTGGAAAATTTCCCCTTTTATAAAAGGGGGCTAGGAAAGACAGCTTTCCCTCCACACCAAAGGGTCTTTCCAATATGTCCGGAGCCTTTTTGGGCTTACGGGGGAGCCCCCCCATTTTCCAGGGGGCCATGGACCGGTGTTGCGTCCCCACAGGAAATATGCGGACCCTATCTGGTGACAAAGTAATTTTAGTCAGGCGTGGGAAAGTCATTTTCTAAATTCAGGGTCCTGGGGGCGTTAAGGAAGGGGGGTTTTCACGGTTAACCCCAGCAATTTTCCCATAGGAGGGAAGAAACCCGATACCTAGGGACATCGTGGGGCGAGGAGTATCAAACCCCAAATTAATAAAATGGGGAAACCATCCAAAACTGGCCCCGTCCCCCCGAACAAAAAACAGTCAGGGCGTTCCTGGGGAAATTTTGGGGGACTAATAACGTTCTTCCCAAATTCGAAGATAGCGGTGCCCCTCACCGACCTACAAAAGGAGCCAACAGCAACGATTAAAACCCCGGATGCTGAAGGCCTTTTTAAAACAAATTTACCCTCTTAGGCACCCGTGTTGGGTTCACTGGATCTTTTTAAGGGAAATTTTTGGGTTTAGAAGATGCGTCGGATGCGGGTTAGGGGGGGTTGTCCCCAGTAAAATGGAGAAGAGCACCGGTAAGCTGATAGGAAACTGCCCCGGCAGAGAAGAATTTTCTCAATAATTTGAGAAAGAGTGCCTTGCCATTAAATGGGCCCCCTAATTCCCCGCGTTACATCCCACTGGGGGGCAGGTTTAGGTTGGTGTCAATCTGCCCCCCTCAATGCTAAAGAGAAGAAAGGGGAAAACGCTCGGGTCACCCGCTGGTTCTTGGCCCTATAAGATTTCAAATTCTCGGGAGAAAATAGGCCCAGGGAAACCACAGGGGAATGTAGATACCCTTTTAAGGGTGCACTCATATGAAAAAAGGGCCCAAAACCCCGCCTTGGGCAGAGGGGGGGGGGGGTTTAAGTTTTGACAAATTTCCCACCTACCCTGCAAATTTAAAGGTTCTTGCCACCCCAAAAATTGCTTTTAATTTTTTAGACATTTGAGCCAAACAACCCTTGTTTATTTGTGAAAAGTATCAAAATATCTTGAAAAATTTGAAAAATTTGCTTTTTTTTCAAAAATTTTTTTGGTTTGGTAAAAACGGGACAGTTAACCCACACAAAATATTTTTAAAACTAGCACCCAAAACATTTTCTCTACTGTAGGTTGGGCATAAATTTTTTTTAAAGTTTTTTTAATTTTAAAATTACGACACAAAGGGGGCTTAGCCCTTTTAAATTTAAAAATTTTTTTTCACTTTTTCAAGAAAAATTTACAACAAATTTTTTTTAAGGGCCCAAATCCAGTTCTGACGGGTTTTTAGAGGGCCGAAACTTAGTTTACCCCCTTAAATACTCCAGCTAAAAACTACAACACTTTAAAAAATTATTTAAAACAGTTTTTAGGAAGTTTGTTAATCCATTAGGTTTTTACCCAGGAAATTTAAGTAAAGTAAAGGGTTTGAAATTTAAAAAATTTTTTCCCACTTTTTTTTTGCAGATTTTAAATTTTTTTTTTTTCTTCATTTGGAACCCAGTAGAGGGTTGACAAAAAATTTAAAACCCAACTTTGTTTCCCCCTTTCAATTCCCCATTTTTTTAGAGAAAACACATATTTGGCCCTAGGCGCTTTTTTGGGCCCCAACCCCCCAATCTCAGAGAAAAGGGAAAAGGGTGGGAAAAAATTGTAGATGACCCAAACTCCCCAAAATTTTCCATCCCCCCGGTTTCAGGGCCCTGCACCCAGGGTGTATTTTTTAAAGTCCATAAACGAAAAAAATCGCCACCCACTCCAAAATAAATTAAAACAGATCCTTTTAAACCCAGGGAAACCCCCGAAATTTTTAAAACAAAATGGCATTTATCAAAAAGACATAACGGGGTTTTGTAAAAGCAGACTCTTTCCGGGTCACTTGGACCTTGGGGCCCCAAGCATCCATTTTATACCACAAATAAAAACCCAAATATACATGAAAGTAAAAAAAAAAATCCCTGCCTACCGGGGAATCCCAAATGTTGGTTTCCCGGGTTGCTGGGTCCCGAGAAAGGGGACGCGCAAAGGCCCCGCCCCCATAGGGGCTGTCACTAACCCGACCCCCGCCGAGAACGGGAAAAAGGGGGCCAAACGCTCACAAAGTGTAGAGGCAAAGAGAAACGTCCCCAAGTAAGGGCCCCGGGGCATAGGACGCGGGAAAAGTGGCAACCAACATTCAAAGGGTTTGGGAAACATGTGGGAAGCAAAAAACCCAAAAGAAAAAAAAACTTGCAAAAAGGGAAAAAAAAAAATCATAAAACTTCAAAAAAATTTGACAGAGTGTATCCCAAACAAAAAAAAAAATTTTCAAAAAGGGGGGGGAAAACATTCCCTTTCAATAATGAAATAAGATTTCATTGCGAACATTTAAACCCTTTGGGAGCAACTGACCCCAAGGGATGTTACCAAAAACCCTTCCTCGATCTTTTAGCTAAAAATCCAAATTCCCCCCAAAACGCCCCCAAAAGGACATGTTCAAATAGCAAAGGTTTTTCAAAGCCCAAGTACGAAAAATTTTTAAATTAAGGGGGGGAAAGTGCCCGCGATGCCCTTGTTTAAATTACGCCCAAACCAGGATTTTTAATTTTTCTTAAAAAGTTTTCCAAAAATTTCCGAAATTTGAATCTCCGGCAGGTACAGCCCACAAAATTTAAAAATTGGCAGAGAAGGAAAAACCCCCGGGATTTTCGGGCTATTTTTCAAATACAAATTTTAATTTAAAAACACAAATTCCAGGTTTTGGGGACACCCTTAAGGGGATAAAATTTCCCTAAAAAAAACCCCATTTTGGACAAAAAAAAACCCCACTAAGGAAATATACCCCAGGGGGATGAAAGGAGGTATATCACCCCCCAGATGTTTCAAAAAATTTTTTAAAAGCTTAGGCTTTTAAAAAAAAAAAAAAATATTTTTTAAAAACAATAAGCAATTTTAGCTGAAAATGTTTTAAATTTTTTTAAAAAGAATAAATGAAAAATAAGCACATAAAATTTTTGGGTTTACCCAATTTTTTCCCAAGTTCAGCAGTTCCCTATATTTTGTAAAAAATACGGGCTGTTGGGCGCATGGCAGGCATACAAGGGGATGGGGGCCTTTTTTTGGGCTTTTGAAAACACAAAATTTTGGGGGTTCCATGTAAAATTTTGAAAAATCCCCAAAATGCTATGGGTAAAACCTTCCAGAAGTTCCCCCTTTTTGGATTCAACACCCCTTCCGGGTTTTCTTTTGGGTTTTTTTTATGCTTTTTTTTGGGGGGGGGGGCTTAAATTTTTAAAAACGTTCGCTGGTATTTAAATGACTAACTTTACCATACGTATTGGTACTGTAAATTTTATATAGTTTGTTTTATTACTTTTACACAATAGAAATGTGTTTATAAAAAATGGTTTTTTGTTTTATGTTGTAGCAAAAAATTTTTTATTTTTCTGTATATGGAGGGATTATGGGTTTGTTTTTGGAGATGATTTGATGTTTTTATCGGTACCAATATGGGGGCATATGACACTTTGATCACTTTTTTTTAAAGGATTTGGTGAGGGTGTTATAAAACAAAAAACAGCTTTTGGGTTTTAGGGTTTTTTTTTTAAAAATTTACGCGGTATGTGCAGTAAAAATGAATGTGCTTTATTTGGGAGGTAAATTTTGTTTAAAAGCCTAGCAATTTGTTTTTTTTATGTTTTATGCTTTTTAAAAAAAATAAAAACACTTTTTTTTAAAAAAAGGAAAAACACGTTTTTGGGCATCCCCATTGTTGAGAGCCTAACTTTTTTATTTTGTGTTGGAGGGGGACCAGCAAAGGGTAGGCAGGTGGGCTTCAGCGGACAGAGACAGTGCCCAAAAGTTCAAGTCCAGGCGTTGCCCGGGTTTTTTTTTAAGGTGCAAAAAACGTAAAAAAAAACAACCCTTTAAATTCAGGTAACGAAAATTAAATTTCCCGCTCGGTGAGCACTATGGACACAGTCTTCCCTGACTAGTCCTTAATACGCCTCAGTACTACAGCTAGGTTTTTTTCAGGGGGTCCTTCCTCTGAGAAAGCTGACAGGCAAAAAGGCCTGAAAACCCGGCTTTATGGGCCCCCAGGACACCGCTACGGGTGGGTGGGGTGGCACCGCCTTTTCTCTTAGCCCACTCCGAAAAGCCGCCCCAGAGCAAAAGCGGTTTGGGAACCCTTTTTATACCAAAACATGTCAGTAACATAGTTCTGACCACAAAGGTGGGGGTTCCCCTTCACGGCCCGGTTTCCGGTAAAAGAAGTAATCCAATTTTTTCCCCCAAGGCCGCTAGGAGAGCATTCTAGGAGAAATTTCTTCCTCAATGATGCGCCTGTACTGTTCCTTTTCCCCCCCCTCTGTTCGAACCTGGGGGTGGGACTTTTTTGTACCAAACAGTGTGTTCTTACAGTGGTCAGCTTTCCCCCTGTAGTCTTCCCCCCTCCCCTATCTTTCACAAAAAAAATGTAATTCGGGGAATGTCGGAACCTTTTTTGGTGACCCTAGAATTTCTTCTTTTTGCTTGGGAAATCCAGGTTAGCGGTTTGTGGTCTTGATCAACCTGAAATGGCGCCCGTGGGTAGTACTTAAGGAATTCGGGGCCCCTTGTACCCAAACATTCTCGCTCCACAATACTGTATTCCTTTCTTGCGGGGGGGGTTTCCTACTTAAGTATGAAAATGGGCTTTTCTTCCTCTTTCCTGGGAAAAGCACTGCACCCAGTTACCTCAACTCACCCGTCTTTTCAAAAACCCCCTTTTTAAAGTTTGGGGTGTCCGTACTGCCTTTTTTCAAAGGGCCATTTTTAAACCCGGGAATGCCCTCTCTGCTCTGGGTTCCAAAGTGACCTGAAAGTTTTTCGTTTTTTGTAGGCGGTTAGTGGGTCCCTTTTTGGAAAAGTTTGGGATGAACCCCCGATAGTAACCCACGTCCCTAAAAAGGCCCTCATCTGCCTTTTGGTTGTGGGTTGTGGCCCAGCCCTGTATGCCTCTCCCTTTATAAATCTGGGTTTGATAACACCCCTCCCTTTTATGTACCCCGGGGGTACGGGCCTTCCTCCAGTTAAACAATTTTTGGGTTTGTTTTTGTCCACCCCCCTAAGGGAATTAGTAGGCCTGTACCTTCGGTGAGGGGCTGCCCAGCCCCTCACAAAAGATTATGATGTGCCCCAGATTTGCCGAGCTATCGACGTGGGGTTGAGGAGACATTCTTAATTTTTTGGAAGGTGGCCGGAGCCCATGAAAACCCCAAAAGGGGGCAGACAATGGAAAGCCCACCCGGTGTAGAAAAAAAGTGTTTCCCTTTGCTTGATCCGTAAGGGGAATTGCCCGTAGCCCTTTGTGGGTCAAGAGAGAAAAAATATCTTGCTGACCAACCTCTAATTAGCTCATCAAACCCTTGGCATTTGGGTAGCATCAAAACCCTTTGGACTTCGTTAAGCTTTCAGAAATCATTACAGAAAGGGAAAGAGCTGTCCCGGTTTTGGGATGAGCACAATGGGGCTTGACACTCGCTTCGTGATTCTTCAAGAAGGTCTAACTTTCTTGCCTCTCAGGGTGGCCCCCTCTGCTGGTTTGGAAAACCCGGTAGGTTTAAATGAACCCTTACACCCCGGGTAGTACAATGTCATGTTTTTGACATTAGTCCTACCCGGGACCCCGAGAACAATCCCTTTTTCCCTTTTATGAACTCCCCGGGTTTTCCTGCTTTGAGATTTGACGGGACTCTGATCCAAAACTTGGGACTAGATTTTGGGGAGTGCTCATGCAGCCAAAATCTCCGGTCCTTTCCAAAGGTTTAAGTAATTAACATGGTACAGTTGTCTGGCTTACGTCTCCGGGCTGGTAATTGTAATTTACTTCCCCCACTTTCCCACAACTTCATAGGGTCCTTGCCATTGGCCCGGAAATTGCTTTCTGGGGGGAACCAAAACTAGCAAACCCGACCCAGGGTTAAAACTCCCTTTCTTTGGGGATCTGTTTATACGCCTGGGCCTTTGTGCCCTTTTTAAGTTTTCCTAACGATGGGCTAACCCCTGCAAAATTTGGTCTTGTTAGGGAAATGTGCTCTTTTCGTCTGAGGGGGTGGGCTCTTGCTCCAGGTCTCCTTGGCTTATCAAGGGTCCCGGGGCGTCTGCCATAGATAATTTAAAAGGGGAGAACCCTGTAGGATGTGGAACCTTCGGACCGGAACATAAATATGGGAGCAGACGTCCCCCGTCCTTCCCCTCCTTTTGACCACCTTCTTTAGCTACTTTTGTGTCTTAATGTTTCAAAAGACCATCTGTTTGGGGTGGTATTTGGCGTGCTCGATGTTTAAAGCTCAGTAAGTTGCAAATCCTTTTGACCCCGGGGCTAAAGGGGTTCCTTTTGGGCGTAAAGGCCTCTTTCGGGGTACAGTACGGAAAACATATTGAAAAGTCCTTCGCAATTTTTTTTGACAAAGTGTTCCACAAAAGGAAAAGCCCCCGGGTAACGAGTGGATAATCTTTACCACCCCGTATATACTGATGGCCAGTGCAGCTTTATTGGGGCCCATAGGTTCATCGCAAACTTCAAGGGTACTTGATGATGGGTATGGCACCAGGGGACTCCGGAAAATGGGGCATCGGGCGGTTTTTCTTGACACTCTGGGCAGGAATCACGTACCCCCTGGCCCGAAAAACCCCTTGGAGATCGCTCTGGGTCTTTTTTGTGCCTAAGTGCCCCCCCAAAACATGTTTTGGGGAGGTTAAAACCATTCTCCGATAAGGCGAGGTACCCCTGTTGCTCCCCACCTCCCCCCGGATTTTTTCAACTTGGTCAAGAGGTCTTGAGTGACTGCCATATGTGGATTTCTCACCCGCCCGGGATATTGAGGTCCCCATTCACCACCTTAACTTTTCTCGGGGTTTTTACGGGTGGGATCTCGGAGCTGAGCCTCTTAAAAAGCATGGCAGCCCCCTCCCGTCCTCAGACCCCCAGCCCGGATGTAGGGGGGAAAAATTTTTTAAACCCCGTGGTCCCCCTTTTTGTTTGGAGTCATAGATCAGGGTCAAAAGGTTCTGGGGGCAAAAAATGACATCCTTTAACATCCTATTTAACCCCTACAGTAGTTGTTACTTTTTTCCGCCACAGCCCCAAATAAAGGGAAATGCTCCCCCGAATTTCCCTTGCATGAAGGTCGAAACCCCGCCCATTCTGAGAGGGCGTCCGCAAGGGTCTTAGTTTCACGGAGCTGTAGGGTCTTTTGGGGTCCCCGTGGACGCACAGGAACCTGATAAACATCCCGTGACGGATGTGGATCGACCCGGCTGGATGCCCAGGTCCTGGGAATCCCCGGAGTCCATAGAGCTGTCATTACCTTTTTTGACAGGTTGGTGATCGCTTACTACGTTTGCGAGCATACGGCTTTCAAATAAAAACTCCGCCTGCAGTATCAAGTCCTGGGTTCCACCCAGGGGCTTTTCCCCAATATGCCGGCCCCCTCCCCCGCCAACACACTTGCGGCCCGGTTCCCTGAGGTTGCCTTTCCGGCTGTCATTTTTGGGGCCCCTTCCTCTCCTCCGTATGACCCCCCTCTGAGCCACCTCCCCTTGGGACACTTCTCACCCCCTTATGATATGTGACCGCCTTACCAGACATCCCAGGTGGCTTGCTGTTCCCAAGGTCGGAGCGTCCAGAAGGCCCAGCGTGTAGCAGGTCCTCAGTGGCTTTATACCTCTCGACGAGGCTGAAGAGGTGTTCGGCATCTTTAGGGTGGTCAGAAAAAGTCTAGTTGTGTACACGTCGAGCCCGCACGTTGGTGTTCACCCCCAAGCGGGCAAGGCTCTCAGTCTTTAACTTGGAATAGTCCTTGGCATCCTGCTTGCTGAGGTCAAAATATGCCTTCTGGTGTTCCCCCGTCAGAAAAGGCGCCAACATCTCCGCCCAGTGGTGCACCGGTAGACTTTCACGCTCTGCCACCCTTTCAAAGACGGCAAGATAGGCCTCAACGTCGTCTGTGAGCGTCATCTTCTGCAGGGACGTGTGTACCGCAGCACGGGTGGCGGAAAGTGAGCCTGACGTCCTCGGCACATTTTGGGCCATTGCTTGGACTTGCTCCTGCAGCTGCCTGTTAATGTGCTGCTGCTCCTGCAAGGCGAGACGATTAGCCTCTATCAGCAAAGCGTTTGTTTCGGCCTGCGCTCGCATGGCCTCCTCGTGCATCTTCTGCTGGTTTGCAGTCATCAGTTGGAGGCTGGAGTTGGCCTAGATTAACTGTTTGAGCAGTTCATCCATGTTTGCAGTCTCTGGTTTTGACACTGTTGCAGCTTTTACTCAGGACATGGGATTTCAGCAAAATGTGTGTGTGTCTCTTTTCGTCTGTTGCCCGCATCCTCCACCATATGTGAGGGGGACCAGCAAACAGGTAGGCAGCGTGGGCTTCAGCGGACAGAGACAGTGACACAAACTTCAAGTTCAAGTCCAGGCGTTGCCCAGGTTTATTTTTAGCAGGTGCAAAAACGTAAAACAAAACAAGCCTTAACTTCAGGCTAACAGAAAATAATTACCTGCTCGGCTGAGCACTCACTAGACACAGTCTTCCCTGACTAGTCCTTAATACAGCTCAGTACTCACAGCAAGGTTTCTTTGCACTGGGTCTCTGAGACACAGCAGACAGCGCACAGGCCTGCAGACCCAGGCTTTATAGGCCGGACACCAGCCTCACCTGGTGCGTGGGAGTGGCCACCCGCCCTTCTCTTTGACCACTCCAGAAAAGCCGACCCAGAGCAAAAGCGGATTGGAACCGCTTATACCAAACAAACTGTCGGCTTCCCTTCACCGAGACCAGGCTTCTCGGTGACACGCATTACTCCACATATTCCCCAAGGCCGCATAGGAGAGCATTCTAGGAGAAATATATCTTCCCTTAATGATGCCGCCTGTCACTGTCTCACACTGTTTACAAAGCTGTGTAGGGGCTTGTTTTTTGCAGGATGAGTTAACATTTTTATTGGTATGATTTTGGCATTTATATGATGCTATTTATATGAACCCAATGCAAAGTCTTAGTCATTCAGACTTCGCATTGGAATTGTGGCCCAGGAAAACTAGATCACAGAGTTTTCTGCCCCATGCCTCCTACTCAAGTTGTACTTCATCCACTAACTACAGTGAATGAAACAAGAAGTAATAAACTTTACTGTGCCTGTCCTTTTAGGTTGTGGAAGTCCAGAGTAGCAGGCAACATACAGACAGCTCTCCTCCAGCTTCAGTCCCTTCTATAAAGCAGATTAATCAGTAATAAGGGGCGGAGTTCTGCTGCCAGGGTTAACCCTGTATGTGCCTGCCAAGGTCTGCCTGATGGCTACTCACTGCTGGAGCAGCAGCACTGTGCAGCTGCTGTGGCTGACCTTTGATGCTCCTCTCCACAGATTTTGGAGAAAGCAGGGATCGGGATGATCTATGTGCCGATAAGTCTTTGGAGTTTTGTATATACTAATAAAGTAGAGCAGGGGGGCATATGAACCATTCACATGCCCCCTGCTCTGCTGTATTAGTATACAAAGCTTCACGGACATCGCAAGTATCATCAAGCACTGTTATGTGCTGTGCTCCCTTCAGAACAGACACGTCGCAGGTATCATCACACACTATGATGTGAACCTTCTCCGTTCATAATGTAGAACAGGCAAAGTATAGTGTATGAAGATACTTGCGATGTGTCTGTGGAGCTTTGTTTATATTAATACAGCAGAGCAGGGATTTATATGAACATGTCGCTTGAAATGATTCAGGGCGACTTCCGGTTCCGGCGCTTGCATGGGCGGCAGCAGCGGCTGAGCGCTCCGTCCCCGCTCCGTCTCCCGACCGGCATACCCGCCACATACCAGCCTCAAGCCCGGCATTAGTTAATGCCTTTGCTGCACAACGCCCTCCAGCACCCGGTGTCAACGTCCTGAACACAGTGGGGAGCCCAGGTGCTTATACACTGCGGACAGCAGGACCGCGACATAGCTAAAATGGCGCCCGAGCCCCCGCGCTCCACGAGGGGCGGGCGCGGGCAGATGACTCCAGCTACAGCACAAGCACAAGCTTCAGCACAAGCCGACATGGCAGACACGGAGGGCGAGGAGACCATGAGCCAGGGGCCAGAACAACAGGTACAGGGGGAGAATCATTAGCACAAGAATGCAGGTGCACAGCATTTACTGAAGTCAGTCTCACAAGAGGCTGTTCCAGAATCTAAGGTGTTAACAGCAGAAGAAGGGGAGCTGGAAGAAATGCTGCCAGGCTTGAACATTTCCTGCAAAACTATGGCCATAACTGTGGCAAAGCTACTAGCCCCAGATATCCTATCTTCATTTGAGGCTACAATATCAACCTCAGTCAAAGCTGCAGTCACCTCAACAATGACCTCTATACATACGGAGATTCAAAGGCACTCTAGTCAGATACACAAGCTAGAAGAAAGAACGAGCATGGTTAAAGATGATATGCTGGGGGTGCGAAGCACCATGGAGAGATTAATATGACGCTCTGAGTATCTTCAAGACAAGATGGAAGACCTTGAAAATCGTTCCCGTAGGAACAATCTTGGGATAGTAGGGCTCAGCGAGGCAGTACCCCTAAAGAATTTACACACTATCTGTGCTAAAGAGATACACCGCATCCTGGGACTGGAGCACCCCCTGAAGGTAGAACGTGCGCATAGGATTGGCCCACCACAGTCCTCAACGGATGAATCCCATAATAGGCCCAGACCGGTTATAGTCAAGTATTTGGACTACTCCGAGAAGACCCAACTACTGCAAGCTTATTGCGCCCAAAAGTCGACGTTAACCTTTAATGGGGACAAATTATTGCTTTTCGCGGACTACTCCATCGAAGTGTCTAGAAAACGAAAACAATTCTCCAGCGTTTGTACAGCCCTTGTTAAAAAAACAGATACGCTTTAATTTACAATATCCGGCAATACTCAGGATTTTCCTAGATCAAGGGCCACCCATTACACATCGTTCAGTGGAAGAGGCAGAGGACTATCTGGATAGTTTGAATCATAAAAGAGGACATTTGACCCCGCCAGAGGAAAAAATACTTGAAAAGGAGAGAAGGAGTCAGCGGCAAGCCAGTAAAGTCAGAAACAACAGAGAGGAAGAGGACGTTTCACACCGGTTTGACCAGTTATGAACCCCGAGAAAAAGGAGCTCCGACAAAGACTGAAGTACTGTTATTTTGGTCGGACTTAGGACTTTAGATCAAGGAATTGATGAGAGGGGGTAGGTACTAACTTGTGAGTACCTGTGTGTAACTTTGGTGAGCATCCCTGGTTGTTGGGTCATGACCGGATAACTTTGGAGATCATATCGGGGGCCGCATAGTGTTCATTTTTGTTTCCTCTGTTTATTATCTGTTGCTGTGGTTATTGCAAGTATTTTCAGATCTCTGTTCATGACATTTTCACATTCTTTGAGACATGCGGAGTCTAGGTGATAGGTACAAGGAGGATTGTGTTTTCGCCTCCACTCAATATGCAAGAAAAAAGAGAAGTCAAGAAAGGCAGGGAAAGAAAAGTTAGGAGAATTGAAGGAGTGATTCTTTTTATTTGGGTGTGTTGGGCCGTTGGGTGGGAAGGGGTTGTATACTACTATATTAGATCTTTGGCTACATCTTATATAAATCCGCCTGATTTAGACAAATTATGAGAGTATTGACATGGAACATCAAGGGGTTACGTTCACCCCATAAAAGAACGATGGTCCTTAGGCACCTCAAAAAATCAAAACCGGATATAGCTCTACTACAGGAATCTCACCTTACTGAGAAAGATTTCTGCCGTTTAAAGAAGATGTGGGTTCAGGGAAAGGTGGGAGTGGTTTTACTTTTTCATAAGAATACTCCCTGCAATATCCTAAAGCAAGATACCGATGATGACGGGAGGATTATAAGAGTTCATTTGGAGACACCGGCGGGAAACCTTAGCCTGATTAATGTTTACGCCCTCAACTCACAAGATAGGGAGTTTTTTGGGCGTCTTCATGACATGGCTCTAGAGGATAGTGGAAATACTCTCTTGTTGGGGAGGGGGGGGGGCTTCAATTGTGTAATGAACGATGTGGAGGACAGAAAGAGAACTGGCAAAGGCCAGAGATTGGAATGCTCCAGACACAGCTTGATAGGTGACCTCTGTAAAGCTTTGTGGCTGAAGGATGTGTGGCGCCATTTTAACCCAGAGGAGAGGCAGTACACTCATTACTCACACGCCCACCTATCTTGGTCTAGAATTGACTATTTCCTGGCTAACTCGACTTTAATGGGTAAAGTAGAGTCAGTTGACATTGGAGACCTGGTGATCTCTGATCACTCACCGGTGTTAGTTATTTTAAGAGATCTCCATCCCAAGGGGACGGACATCCTATGGAGGTGTCCAAGGTCTCTGCAATCCGATGACCGTTTTAGGGAGTTGTTAAAGGGATGGTGGAAGGAATATGAACAAGATAATTCATCTCACATCGCGAATCCGGGGTTATTTTGGGAAGCGGGAAAAGCTGTTTTGCGGGGTAGGATCATGTCTTACATGTCAGCTAAGAAAAAGACATTAAGAAAAAACTATGATGCTGCAACAGATCGATTAAGAATATCTTATACCAAGTTTCTTCATCATCCCTCAGAGGAACATAAGAAAGAATGGATCTCGGCTAAGGAGAGCTTTGATCTCCAGCAGAAAAGGCTTGAACTTTTCTACGATTGAGAGCCTCCTTGTTTCGCTTCAGAAATAAGGCAGGGAAACTATTAGCCAATCTTGTAAGGAACAGCAGGGGAGCGACAGGAATTCTTTGTTTAAAAAATGAGGGAGGTATAGTAGAAAAAGACACCAAAAAGATTAACGAGATCTTAGCGAGGTATTATAAAAATCTTTACTCCCAGTCGCCCTATGATATATCTAAAGGAAAAGATTTTCTCAGTAAAATCACGCTAAAAAAGCTATTAAAGAAGGATGGAGACATGCTGAACGCGGATCTCACAGTTGAGGAAGTTGAGGAGGTCATAAAAAACATTCCATTAGCCAAGGCCCCTGGCCTGGATGGTCTGCCTGGGGACTATTACAAAATATTATCAAAGGAAATATCACCGACATTGGTTTCCGTTTCACAGACAATTTTCCAAAAACAATCTATGCTCAAATCTGGCTCCCTGGCTTTGTTAGGCATAGACGCGGAGAAAGCCTTTGACAATGTCAACTGGGAATGGCTAAATACAGTGTTAGATAGAATGGGTTTTACGGGTAATTTCAGAAATTACCTTACAGCCATGTATCAAACTCCACAGGCCAGAGTTCATACTCCTGGGTTTATTTCACCAGCACTATTCTTACAAAAAGGAACGCGTCAGGGATGCCCCCTTTCACCTATGTTGTTTAACATTGCCTTGGAGTCATTAGCTATTCACCTAATTAATAATGCTGCATTCAAATGAATCAAAGTGGGGTCCAAAGAAGTTAAGGTAACTTGCTTTGCCGACGACATGCTCCTTTTTATGGTCAATCCTGAGCGGCAGTTAGAGGAAGTGTTGGGAGAGCTGGATAAATTTGGAGAATTCTCAGGCTTCAAAATTAATAAAGATAAGTGTCGATTGTTACTGCTAGGATCATCAGGGAATTTACATAGATGGATTTCAGGGGTGGAGGTGGTAGAATCCTTGACCTATCTGGGGATTAAGTTAGGTTTGAAAGGGGCCCTGACCTATCAACTGAATTATCCCCCGCTGATGGCCAAAATTTTAAAGGAACTAGACAGATGGAATGACCTCCCCCTATCCATCATGGGTAGAATCCAACTAATTAAAATGGTTTCGCAAAGCTACTCTATCCTCTTCAGAATCTGCCATCACTGCTCAAGCACGCAGATGCACTCCGTAGGGCGTTTATGAAATTTATTTGGAAGGGTAAACGTTCTCGCATTAGTTACCATAAATTGACCATGGAGAGGACCCAGGGGGAGGGGCAAAACTCCCGAACATCCGGCTGTACAACTTGTTGGCTATGTGGAGGCATGTTAGGGACTGGCTGATGGATACAAGCTATTTCTCCAACACAAAATTGGAAATTCAGTTGGCAAAGCCTGAAAACTTAGTGGCTCTGCTTCACTCTCCGGTGAAATCACACTCCAAGGAGATCAGGCAGAGTGTGGTTTTGAGAGACACACTGGCTACTTGGCATCATGTTAGGAAGATGTTTAGGAGACCCATGTATTTTTCAGGTTTTTACCCCTTTGGGAGATGCCTTCCTTTCGACCGGGAAGAGAAAACAAATTGTTCCACAAATGGCGGCAGAAGGGGATCAGGACGTTAGGGGATATTTTTTCACCCTCTCGAGGATCACTTCTCAGCTGACAGGAGCTAGAGGACAAATTTCACTTGGGGGTCAATCAATTATTCCAGTATAAACAAATAGAGAGTTTTTGCAGGGCTAGTGTACAGTGTACTAATGTACAGTCAATAGGGGACACAATTGAGTTTACAGATCTCTGTAAGTGGGAAAGTAACAGAGGTTCCTTGTCGAAAATCTACTCTAAATTGCGCAATAAGGATACCAAGGTGTTAGCAGGCGAGCTGTTTAACGGGTGGGACCGACACATACAAGACATAGATTTAGCTGATAAGATTCTCAGGGGAGTTGCGTTAGTCAGGAAGGCAGTGGTTAATGAACAGTGGAGGGAGACCTTATTTCGGTTGGCACATAAAGCAATTTATGGCTTTAATGTCAGTAGGTCAAGAGAGCCATCTGAATTTTTGCATGCCTGCCCGAAATGCGACCTGGAAAGAGCCAATCTTTTCCATTGTATGTGGTCCTGCCCAGGGGTCACTGGGTTCTGGGCTCAAGTTCAGGGTTTTATAAAAGAGACATGGAGTTTTATATATATTTAGATCCCCAAGGGGGCCTATTCCACTTCATTACTAGGCAACACTCTAGGGAGGGGCAAAAAGATAATTTGATCACTTGCAAGGGGGTTCACGTGATGCTGCTGGCGGCCAAAACATGCCTATTGAGGCATTGGCTTGACCCCACTGCACCAGTCCTTCCAGAAGTGATGGACCTTATGAAACAGGCTTTGTATCTGGAAAAACTGGAAGCAGAAAGGAATAAGGATAGAGATTCCAAATGTTTTTTGGAAAAGTGGAGGGCCTTTATCTCCAAAATACAACTTCTGAAATACAGTCTATTCTTGAACCGTTCAAGTACACAGAGTATTACCTAATAGAAAAGTTACAGGGTACTCTTGGAAACCTGGATGTAGGAGATTAGGCCAAGAAGGAAGCAGTGCACATGGGTTCGTTGTTGATTAGGTTCAGCTTTGGGGGCGGGGGGGTTAGTATGTTTAGGGAAGGGTGACTATAAAAAAATTAGAGGGTCAGTCTCTGTATGTGACACTTATTCTTTTAACTTACCTATTTTTTTTTTTGCCAATGTGTCTTATGCAAACTGTGTTTTTTACAGAATCCTGTTAAGATCTATTGAGCTTTAGACTTTGTATTTCATGTTTTGTGTTGTTGGGCTTTGATGACTGCCCATCAATAAAATTTGTTTTAAAAAAAAAAAAAAAAGAAATGATTCAGGGCTTGTGTGCATACCCTGAATCTTTTCTCATCGCCAAGAAGATGAAGAGGAGAATTTGCGCACTCCCGAGTCTCTGACCTGCAGTGAGGAGCTGCTGATGTCACCAGCGCCGGCAGCCTATGAGGGAAAAACAGCAGATTGGTGGCTATAGTGACCAGAGGAGCCGATGCAGCTACTACTACAAGGGATATCTAAAAATCAGTAGGATGTTTGTAATCAACACGTTGTAAAACACCTTGTTTTTAAAGATATTTTGATTAAAAACCAATCATTGTAGGCAGACAACCCCTTTAAGTATCCTGCCAAACTCAGAGACACACACAACAGTCAGACTTTCATTGACCCGTCGGCAGCTATTGTACACTTTATGCCTCAAGAATTCAACTAAAAGAATGAGCCTCTTTTCTCTCATTTTTCGCTAATGCCTAATGCTCCTGATATTAGATGTTTTGTTGACTGTTAATTGTTCTACATGTCATAATGTTTAACTTTTTCCTCCCAGGGGCGACTTGCACACCTCCCCTCCCTGAGGATGCACGGGTCCACCACCCGAAAACCTTTTCCGGTCTGCTCACTGGGACAGAGTACCTGATCCTTCATATCCATCATTATCCACCCATTTGCACCGAAGAATTGGCATAGGATGAGTACTTCTATACACAACACCCACACTACCTCACAACACCCTCAGAATGTTGTCATAAAACTATTTCAACCACACATAGCATTTATACAAGAAACACACTGGCAACAAGGCAACTCTGTACTCTAAAAGCCCCTTGGATTCAAAAGATAATCTCAGCCTCCTATTCTACCAAGACTAGGAGAGTGATCATCCTGTTCAGCAATACCCTCAATTTTCAAATTCTAGAAGAACTAGCTGACCCTGAGGGCCATTTTCTCTATGCTTTGGTACTAATCAACGGCAACAAATATTCCCTATTTACGTGCCAAAACATCAATTTTTTTTTCTCCATTACTCCTCAGTGAATTTAATCCTGGGAGGAAACACTAATGCTGTTCTTTCCCTGCACCTTGAACACTCATCCAACTCATATCATGACTCAAGAGCTGCTTCAGTGTTGATAACACTGATGCAACAGTTCTCTTTATCCAAACCATGGAGACTTCAACATACCACGAAGACGGACTATACTTATTGTTCTCACGTACATGACACTCATTCCCGCATTGGTTACTTCCTGCTCTTCAATGCTCTACATCAAATTCTGGCCCGCTGGCTAAGATTTTGCCTGTTAGTCAATATCATCTTTGTATTACAACTGGCCCATGCCTGAGGTCACAGGGTTCCAGGCCGCTGCTGTGGGCCTGGAAAGCCAACGGTCTCTTCAAGTCAGGGGCGTAGCTAGAGGCTTGTGGGCCCCGGTGCAAAACTTCAGGATGGGCCCCCAGTCCATGGCTTTGGACCACTAGTTTTTAACAACAGGTTAACAAAGTAAAACAAGTTATACAGCCTAAACGTCTGCCCCCGATCGCTCTCCTCCCTCCACCAGAATTCTTTGTGAGGTGAACAGGAAAAAAAATTAAATTGCACTTTTGTTTTTTGGGTTTAGTTTTTGATGGAGTTTACACTATACAGTTTAATTGACGTTATATGTGTTCTGCAGATCATTACATATACAAGAGCCAAAAAATACTGCCACATGATCACCACATGTCACCACTATATAGTGACTAATACCATTATAATGTTACTGACCAAACCAGTATAGCAAGACCATTATTACCAATAACAACAATATACAAAGACCAAATACCCCATATACCACTACCATATAGTGACTAATAACCAGGGGCGTAACTACCGGGGTAGCAGGGGTAGCAGTTGCTACGGGCCCCTGACGCTTAGGGGGGCCCCGGGGCAGCTGCTACTGCGTCCGCTACCCCGGTAATGACGCTCCTGGGCCCCCCGCAGTGAACTTAACAGTTCACTGCGGCGGGGAGCTGCAGGGCCCAGCGCATACTCCCTCTGAACGCCCGGGCCCCCCGGCCCGAGCGTTCAGAGGCAGCGCTGCTCGGTAGTAGCAGGACGGAGCGCTGATCGCTCCGCTCTGTTACTTCCCCTGCCGGCCCTCTGTGGTCACGTGGGCGCGCGCGGTGACGTCACATCACCGCGCTGAGCGCAGAGGCTGCAGGGAGAGCAGCAGAGCGGAGCGAGCGGCGCATCGGGGGAGCGTGGACCGAGGTGAGTAAGTTGTTTCTTATTTTATCTACCCCATATGCCTGCCTATAACTCCCCATATGCCTGCCTATAGCCCCATATGCCTGCCTATAGCCCTCCATATGCCTGCCTATACCCCCCCATATGCCTGCCTATACCCCCATATGCCTGCCTATAGCCCCCCATATGCCTACCTATTGCTCGCCCCCATATGCCTCCTATAGCCCCCATATGCTACCTATAGCCCCATATGCCTGCCTAGAGCCCCTATATGCCTGCCTGCCTATACAGCCCCCTATCTGCCTGCCTATACAGCCCCCTATATGCCTGCCTGCCTATACAGCCCCCTATATGCCTGCCTTCCTATTCATCTACCTATATGCCTGCCTTCCTATACAGCCCCTATATGCCTGCCTGCCTATACGCCCCCTATATGCCTGCCTGCCTATACAGCCCCCCATATGCTGCCTGCCTACACAGCCCCCTATATGCCTGCGCTATACAGCCCCCTATATGCCTGCCTGCCTATACAGCCCCCTATCTGCCTGCTTGCCTGCCTATACAGCCCCCTATCTGCCTGCCTGTCGATCCAGCCCCCTATATGCTGCCTGCCTATACAGCCCCCTTTATGCCTGCCTGCCTATACAGCCCCCATATGCCTGCCTGTACAGCCCCCCATATGCCTGCCTCTACACCCCTATATGCCTGCCGTAGACCCCCACAAGCTGCCTGTATACCCCACAAGCCTGCCGGTCTTCTTTTATGGGGCCCCTTTAGCTACCTAAACCCTACCTATATGGCCCCTATAGCCCACCTAACGCCTGTCTACCTGTATGGCTCCCTATAGCTACCTAAACCCTGCCTGCCTATATGGGCACTCTATTGGCTACCTAAACCTTGCCTATTTGGGGCCCCATATATCCAAGCCCTGCCTGCCTAAATGGACCCCATATAGCCAGGGGGGCATGTGCTGGAAAAGTCAGGATTCTAAGATATTTGTGTCTAAATCTGCAGGGACAAGTGGTCGGGAGAAGTCATCAAGATGGCGGACTGGACCGGATGCAGAACAAAAGAGAAAGTCAACGACTCGTCAGAGAAACGTCACCTGTGAGTCACAAGACGTAACTTCACTGTAATCACTTATATGTCAGCAGATCCTGTGTACACTGGTATCTACCACTACAAGGTCACTGTATGGTGGTTACATACAGTCTGCAGAGCCTGTGTACACTGCTGTCTACCACTATATGGTCACTGTATGGAGGTAATATACAGTCTGCAGAGCCTGTGTACATTGGTGTCTACCATTATATGGTCACTGTATGGGGCTAATATACAGTCTGCAGAGCCTGTGTACACTGGTGTCTACCACTATATGGTCACTGTATGGTGGTTATATACAGTCTGCAGAGCCTGTGTACACTAGTATATACCACTTTATGGTCACTATATTATTATATATTATTATTAGACAGTATTGGTCTTTGTGTACTGATCAGTAATAGTGTAGGGTTATTATTCAGTCACTATGTGGTGGTAATTTGTGGTCGTGTTTTGGTGGTATAATCAGGTCCTTATGTAATAGCGTTATTGGTAATGTTGGTTTTGGTATAGTGGATTTGATTGGTAGCAGTATGATGGTGATATGTATGGTGAGGTATTTGCCCCTTGTATTATCTTCATTATCTAACAGCATGTCCTGGTACATGGTCGTGGTCAGGGAGGGGGGGGGGGCATCCAAAAGTTTGCTATGGGGCCCTGGCTTCTCTAGTTACGCCCCTGCTAATAACACATAATGTTACTCATCAAATCAATATACTAAGACCAATAATACCACCACATATCACTGTATTTCACCATTATAAAGTGACTATTACCACCATACTGTTATGGACCAAATAAAAATACCAAGAATAATAATGCCAAATAAAAACAATATACAAAGACCAAATAATATCGCCACATACCACTACCATATAGTGACTAATAACACATACTGTTACTCATCAAATCAACATACCAAAACCAATAATACCACCACATATCACTGTATTTCAACACTAATGACTAATACCACCATACAGTTACGCACCAAATCAAAATACCAAGACCAATATTGCCAAATTAAAACAATGTACAAAGACCAAATAATACCACCACCGTAAAGACACTGAATTAAACCACTGTACTGTTACTGAATAAAAACACATTACAACATTAAAACATTACACTTTGACCACTATTACCGCCATATAGTGACCATATAGTGGTAGATAGTGTACATAGGCTCTGCAGTGTTCACCATGTGGAATAAATTATGTTATATTTATCTAATAGACTGGACTTTTAAGACTGAGGCAAAACCAATTATGGGTCACTGTTTGATTATTTTATTTGTAAAATGGCAAAAGGGGAATGTTTTGAACTTTTAGATTTTCTTTTCATTCTCACATCTTTTTTATTTTACTTGTAATCCCCCTAGCGTACAGGTCCCAGCAGTGTCAAGTACCAGGTATACACATTGCAAGCACACACTATATATATTTATATACACAAGGTATATACACAAGGTATACACATTACAAACATATATATATAGTACTTGACACTGCTGGGACCTGTAGTTCTACAACTACCAAGTGTATACGTGTGTGTATATGAATATGTGTGCCTGCAATGTGTATTCCTGGTACCTCAGACTGGCCTGTATGGCAGACATGCTGGGACCTGTAGTTTTACAGAAGCTGCTGTGGAACTACAGATACCAGAATACTACACTACATAGCCATCAAAACTGACAGCATATGTCGTTCCGTATCCTGTAGTCCCACAGCAGTTGCCGCAGAACTCAAAGTCCCAGCCTACAGTACAATGAGGTATGCACATTATAGGGACACACTATATGTTTCTCATGATATATAATGTGTGCTTTTTGACTGTTGTTTTTTTCTTTGCACTCACTGTGCCGGCAGGAGGATGAGGAGTCAGCCGGGAGGAGAAGGCTGCAGGCTGGGAGCTGGAGCCGATCAGAGCTGTGGCTACTCTCTGACTCTACCACTGTTCCGCCCGGGAGGATTTAGCCACGTCCACTTCCTCTGCCTGGCTTCCTCCTCCGGGCACAGCACTCTCTAGCTGCTGCTGCCGCCGACTGTAATCACAGTTGTGTGGCGTGGGAGGCCCGTGGGCCCCCAGGCTCAGGGGCCCGGTCGCAATTGCGACCTTTGCGACCTCTGTAGCTACGCCACTGCTTCAAGTGTATGTGCATGCTATGGACACACATACACTTGAACGCTGCTGCAGAGCAGTGAACGAGAGCTCCATGCCCCGCGTAGTACTCTGGTGGGTTGCAAGCAGGCTTGGGCCCTCTGGAGAATTCGGCACAGGAGGCGCGAGTATGTCATCACACTGCCTATGCGCAATGATGATGACGTCACACTGACTGTCTGGGAAGACCGGGAAAAGCAATCGCTTCAACGGGGAACAGGAAAGAGGTGAGTACTGTTAGTTTTTCTATTTTCAATTTGCCCTATAGAGCTATCATACTGGGGTTTCTGTTATATATATCTACCATACTGAGGGACCTATTATATATCTATCATACTGGGGTATCTGTTATATAGCTATCATACTGGGAGACATATTATATATCTACCATACTGGGCGAGCTATTACTTATATATCTACCATACTGGGGCATCTATTATATATCTATTTTATTGGGAGACCTATTATATATCTACCATACCGTGGGAGCTATTATATGTCTACCATACTAGGGGGACCTATTATATATCTATCATACTGGGGACCTATATAACTACCAACTTACTTGGAGACACTATTGTGAGGAATATGACAAAAGTCAATCCCATTGGGAAAGGGGGTTACGCCAAGCATACCGGGAGCATCCAGAACCAACTGTGTATACACCCCTGTGTATGCACAGCACAAGACCAACCTAAGGTAAATAGACACATAGGGCAACAACGTATGAATTCTGGCGCTAACAGACCAGTTCTAAATCACTTTAAGATAGTATAGACTGTGCCAGAATAGATGGACCTGTTCTTCTGCAATTCATACATACAGGTGCAGTCTAGTGCCAATATGACAACTCAAGCAGACCACCTTTAACCTGGTCTGACTCCTCTAACTGTTCTGCGCCAAAGTTTTGGCATCAAAGAATCTTAAATGTGTCTACTTCTATGAATGTGGTGCGACACGCCCCCAGAACGTCCCAAACGTTGATGTGCTAAAAAGTGTCTTTGGCGCGCTACTGAGGCACTTATCGCGCCAAAGTTTGGAGTACACCTGTTCATACATCTATAGAACTGGTCTACTACGGCTTATTGAGGACAGAATTCTGGCGCAGCCCCATTCATACATGTCGCCCATATTGCTGCTTTCTTTTGTCTGTACCCCCACACCCATATTGTATTTGCACCTCTGACCAATATCTGTATAGTTATACCCCTCTGTATGTATTGTTTGTCTAGTGTACCCCAAAGGTGATTAAATCTTTAACTTTTGATCCTGAGCTGGTCTGTTGTCTTCATCGCCCCGATCCCACATGTTCGTCTTCTCGGTCTCTAATATATCGCTACCTGGGCTGGTCCCTGGCTTGTTATAAGTCTGTAATGGGCTGGCAGAGTTCTGTCTCACCGGTGTGGGTAAACAGATCTCTCCCAGCCAGGGGCGTAACTAGAGAAGCCTGGGCCCCATAGCAAACATTTGGATGCCCCCACCCCCCTCCCCGACCACCAACATTTACCAGGACATGCAGTTACTAGATAATAAAAGGGGAAAATACCTCACCCTATATATCACCATCATACTGCTACCAAACCAATCCCACTATTACAAGACCAACATTACCAATAACGCTACTACATAGGAACCTGATTACACCGCCAGAACATGACCACAAATTATCACCACATATTGACTAAATAATACCCCTACACTATTACTGATATGTATACAAAGACCAATAGTACCGTCATATAGTGACCATATAGTGGTAGGCATCAGTGTGCACAGGCATCTTACTGACTATATTACCTCCATTCAGTGACCATATAGTGGTATATATCAGTGTACACAGCCTCTGCAGACATATAAGTGATTAAAGTGTAGTTACATCTTGTGACTCACAGGTGACGTTTCTCTGATGAGTCGTTGACCACCATGATGACTGCTTCCGGCCACTTGTCCCTGCAGATTTAGACACAAATATCTTAGAATCCTCACTTCTCCATCACCTCACTCACTTCCCACCAGGCTATATGCGGTCCATTTAGGCAGGCAGGGTTTAGGGCAATCTATAGGGGCCCATACAGGCAGGCAGGTCATAGGGTAGGCTATAGGGGCCCATATAGGCAGGGCATAGGGTAGCCTGTAGGGGCCCCATATAGGCAGGGCATAGGGTAGGCTGTAGGGGCCCCATATAGGTAGGGCATAGGGTAGGCTATAGGGAGCCCCAGATAGGCCAGGTTTAGGTAGCTATAGGGTCCCCATATAGGCAGGCAGGGTTTAGGTAGCTACAGGGCCCCATATAGATAGGCAAGCAGGGTATAGGGGCCATATAGGTAGGAAGGCAGGGTTTAGGTAGCTATAGGGCCATGTAGGTAAGCAGACAGGGTTTAGGTAGCTATAGGGGATATATATATATATATATATATATATATATATATATACATACATGGCTTAGGAAATCTATAGCGGCCCATATAGGCAGACAGGGCTTAGGGCAATCTATAGGGGCCCATACAGGCAGGCAGGTCATACGGTAGGCTATAGGGGCCCATATAGGCAGGGCATATGGTAGGCTGTAGGGGCCCCATATAGGCAGGGCATAGGGTAGGCTATAGGGGCCCTTGTAGACAGGGCTTAGGGTAGGCTATAGGGCCCCATATAGGCAGGACTTAGCAATGCTGTGTACAGGTCTCCTATTGTAACAGCAATCTTACGATTGCTGTTACAAATCCCCACTGGGGAAAAGTGAAAGTATGTGAAAAAAAATAAAACACAAACACAAAAAATAAAATTAAAAACACGAACATCGCCCTTTTCCCTTTTACAAACGCCAATCGCCCCAAAAAAGATAAAAAATAAATAAAGTACCCATATTTGGTATCGCCGCGTGCGAACTATCCACCCTATAAATCTGTCATGTTAATTAACCCGTACGGTGAATGTCGTTAAAAAAAAAAAAAAAAGCAGTCACAGAATTGCGATTTTTGTTCATTCCGCAGCACATAAAATGGAATAAAAAGCGATCAACGCCAAATTGGTACAACGCCAAAGTTGGACCAATTAAAATGTCAGTTCATCCCGCAAAAAAAAGTCCTTACACAGCTCTGTGTATGGAAAAATTAAAAGTTATGGCTCTCAGAAGATAGCGATGCATAAATATTGTTTTACACAATAAAACACTTTTTTTTTTAAAGTGCTTCAAAAGAAAAAAAAAAATATATAAATTGGGTATCGCCTTAATCGTATCGACCCAGAAAGTACAGCTAACTGGTCATGAATACTGCCCGGTGAGCGCTGTTAAAAATAAAAAACACGACTTCCGGGGGCGGAGCTACGGAGTGTGGCCGCGTTTTACATGGGCTCCTCGTCTTAAACCCCAAATAAGCCAGAAAAACCGACCTTTACATCTTTCCTGGCTTCACATCGGGTCAGGGGAGATTGTCTGAAGCGGAGGGGAGAAGCGAGGCAGTTCTCTTCATTGTCCCCGGGAGCCGAGGAGCTGCAGAAACTCCGCCTGTCATAGCCGCGGTCCGCGGCGGACGAGGTGCACATCGCACACAGCGCACGGAGGAGTCGGAGGGAGAAGGGTGCGTGCTGGCCGGACAGCGCTGATCTACAGTGCCTTCTACGGAGCGGAGGAGAGAAATAGCTCCGGAGTAGAGGGTAGAAGAGACCGTTAGACATTGGGACGCCCGGACGGCGGTGAGCGCGACCTGACTGCAAACCTCCAGCCTGGTGACCGTACAGCGGACTGAAGTTGCGGGCCCCGCTGCGGGCCGCGACAGGTACCGGGGAGGGGCGGGTGAAGAGCCCAGAGAAGTGTGTTACACTCGGAGGGGCTGTTGCGTTCCCTAACTCCCATTCGGGCCCCCCCTCCCTTCGCTCTGATACCCACACTTGGCGGAGCTGAGGCTTATTGACGCCTGGAACTTTGAACTGTCGGGCCGGGGCTGTTGAGGCGACACTGTAAAGACTCAGGCCCTGATTAGATCGCTTGGGAAATAGCGGTCGGGGCTCCTTCTCTCCCTTTTCCCGCCTAAGCAACTCTGAGAGCGGGAAAATCCGCCATCTTGCGCCGGCCAAGTTAACTGCCCGCTACATAAGGGGATTCCTGCCAGTTAATCACGTTGCACGAAGTGTGCTGCTTGCTACGGGCCAGGTTTGTTGTGTGATCTGCCTGTCTAGAACAGCCTGTGCATTTGTGCAAGACAAATTGCTGTACATTGGTGGCTGCTGGAGAGCTGAGCCCTCGCTGGGCTTGCCCCCCCCTCCTGCCTCCCCACTTTGTGGTGGGAACAGAGCGCAGAGTAACAACCTAGGTGGTGGGGGAGGGGTGAAGTTACAACCCTGGAGACCATTACATGTGGCAAGCTGTGCAAAAACCATCGCTTATAACGGATTAAGCAGATACCTCTACTTATAACAGACTGTGCAAGAACCATTACTTATAGCAGACTGTGCAAGAACCATTGCTTATAGCAGACTGTGCAAGAACCATTACTTATAGCAGACTGTGCAAGAACCATTGCTTATAGCAGACTGTGCAAGAACCATTGCTTATAGCAGACTGTGCAAGAACCATTGTCTATAACAGACTGTGCAAGAACCATTGCTTATAGCAGACTGTGCAAGAACCATTGCTTATAGCAGACTGTGCAAGAACCATTGCTTATAGCAGACTGTGCAAGAACCATTGCTTATAGCAGACTGTGCAAGAACCATTGCTTATAGCAGACTGTGCAAGAACCATTGCTTATAGCAGACTGTGCAAGAACCATTGCTTATAGCAGACTGTGCAAGAACCATTGCTTATAGCAGACTGTGCAAAAACCATTGCTTATAGCAGACTGTGCAAGAACCATTGCTTATAGCAGACTGTGCAAGAACCATTGCTTATAGCAGACTGTGTGAAAACCATTGTGTATAGCAGACTGTGCGAGATTTATTACCTAGAGCAGACGGCGCAAGAACCATTGCTTAGAGCAGATTGTGCAAGAACCATTGCTTAGAGCAGATTGTGCAAGAACCATTGCTTAGAGCAGATTGTGCAAGAACCATTGCTTAGAGCAGATTGTGTAGGAACCATTGCTTAGAGCAGATTGTGCAAAAACCATTGCTTAGAGCAGATTGTGCAAGAACCATTGCTTAAGGTAGACTGTGCAAGAACCATTGCTTAAGGTAGACTGTGCAAGAACCATTGCTTAGAGTAGACTGCGCAAGAACCATTGCTTAGAGCGGACTGCGCAAGAACCATTGCTTAGAGCGGACTGTGCAAGAACCATTGATTAGAGGAGACTGTGCAAGAACCATTGCTTATAGTAGACTGTGCAAGAACCATTGTTTATAGCAGACTGTGCAAGAACCATTGCTTATAGCAGACTGTGCAAGAACCATTGCTTATAGCAGACTGTGCAAGAACCATTGCTTATAGCAGACTGTGCAAGAACCATTGTTTATAGCAGACTGTGCAAGAACCATTGCTTATAGCAGACTGTGCAAGAACCATTGCTTAGAGCAGACTGTGCAAGAACCATTGCTTAGAGCAGACTGTGCAAGAACCATTGCTTAGAGCAGACTGTGCAAGAACCATTGCTTAGAGCAGACTGTGCAAGAACCATTGCTTAGAGCAGACTGTGCAAGAATCATTGCTTAGAGCAGACTGTGCAAGAACCATTGCTTAGAGTAGACTGTGCAAGAACCATTGCTTAGAGTAGACTGTGCAAGAACCATTGCTTAGAGTAGACTGTGCAAGAACCATTGCTTAGAGTAGACTGTGCAAGAACCATTGCTTATAGCAAACTGTGCAAGAACCATTGCTTAGAGCAGACTGTGCAAGAACCATTGCTTAGAGCAGACTGTGCAAGAACCATTGCTTAGAGAAGACTGTGCAGAACATTGCTTAGAGTAACTGTGCAAGAACCATTGCTTAGAGCAGACTGTGCAAGAACCATTGCTTAGAGCAGACTGTGCAAGAACCATTGCTTATAGCAGACTGTGCAAGAACCATTGCTTATAGCAGACTGTGCAAGAACCATTGCTTATAGCAGACTGTGCAAGAACCATTGCTTATAGCAGACTGTGCAAGAACCATTGCTTATAGCAGACTGTGCAAGAACCATTGCTTAGAGCAGACTGTGCAAGAACCATTGCTTAGAGCAGACTGTGCAAGAACCATTGCCTAGAGCAGACTGTGCAAGAACCATTGCTTAGAGCCTATTGAGATTAGTCTTCCTGGTGGCAGGGGGTCTTCCATAGAGACTGGTTTATTGAGTAACTCAGTATAAGCTCACCTCAAACTATATAGGCTTTTACACCAATATAAACCGGCTCAGAAACACCCACTGCATAGGGACATTGAATCTTAAACTCGATCTGTGTTTCCTTCAACACCCACTAGGGGGAATCCTAATCACATCTATTACGCACCACCCATGTTCGAGGTATCACCACTGATACACAGAGAATGTTGATTTAGCAGAGAAAGGTAGGCACAGAAAGAGAAAAGATATCATTAGATTACTTCCCAAGGCCATACTTCTCCTCGCTTCACTGCCCTCTACTGAGGGATATGGACAAATATCTCTCCAAACAACAGGTTAAGAGACGAACTCGCTTAGCTGCATCAGATTCAGCCACAACTAACCAAACATCCTGCTCTAGACCCCACGACTCAATGGCGACTAAAGGGCCCACTAAAAATACTAAAGGGGACAAAGTGAACAAATCACAGCATAATCAATCACAGAAGGGATTAGCGATGTCACCCCCGTCACCAGAACTCCTCTCTGGAGGGGACATCACGCCCCCAAATTTGTCCCCCGAGACATCCAGGGACTCACCAACAGGGCGCTCAGCGCTAAGTACCGAGGTAGCTCAGGAGGTTATACGAAGTATTATGCCGCTCTTTGATAAGAGGCTGGAGGTGCTGCACAACTCTATCAATTCTGCCATGGCTCTGATTAACACTAATACGCAGAAAATTGTAGACGTAGAGAACCGTATAACCACATGCGAAATATCTTCCACCTCGCTTGAGCAAGCCCTGGCCCAATCTCGGGAGGCAGAAGCGTTGCTAAGAGATAGAATAGAGGATTTGGAAAACAGAAGCAGGCGCAACAACCTGCGGTTCATAGGAATCCCAGAGACAGTGACGGGAGGAGAGCTACTCTCCTATCTAACAACTAACTTGCCAAGGGCCTTAGGCCTGGAAGACCCAGTGGATCCCACTTCTGTAGAAAGGGCGCATAGAGTAGGGCCCCAGAGACCAATGGATGACAGGAATTCTAGACCTAGGGCGGTCATGGCCAAATACCTAAACTGGGCGGTGAAAGAACGCATACTCAAAGCCTACAGGAAAAAGGATGAGCTACGAATTGAGGGCCACAAAATCCTGATATTTCAGGATTACTCTGCCAGTGTAACGCAAAAACGAAAACTCTTCACTCCCATATGTAAACACCTACATGATAGGGCCATTAGGTTTCAGCTAATGTTCCCAGCAAGGCTGCGAGTTCAGGTAGAGGGCAGACAGCTAACGTTTGATAACCCAGAGACAGCAAGACAACATTTTCAAATGGGAGAAGGTAACCCAGCATGAAAGGTCTTACAGGGAGGTATAGGTAACTGACAATAGTCAGAGCTTTCTCTTTCGGCCGTTTGGCTATCATGTGCTACTCGTGTACTGTATGTACAACCTCTGGTTTAAGAGGCTTGAAAAAGCCTCAGTTAATATACTGTTTGAATTTTGTATTGTTAATATCTGAGCTCTTGGCTTCTCTTATAGGCGAGGGTGGAGTGGCGCGCGGCCTCCTGGGGGTTGCCCTTCTTTGGATCTCTGGATTTCTCCCGCTGCTGGCTGGGACGGCGGGATTCCAGGTTTTAGAAAAAATCTTGATAGTGATGGTTCAGGTACCGATCACAACATGACAGATCACATTAACACTAATGATCCCACCTCACAAGCCAAACTTAAATTGATAACATGGAACGTCGCGGGTCTAAACACGCCAATAAAGAGAAAAAAAGTTCTTACCCATTTGAGACGATTCAAACCTGACATTATGTTTCTCCAAGAAACACATTGGAAAAAAGGCAAGGAGGGGAAGCTGAAAGCGCCCTGGCTGGACTCATGCTATTCTGCGGATTTCTCGTCCAAAGCAAGGGGGGTAGCTATTCTATTCAGAAAAGGTCTTCAATATGTGGTAGAGGAAGAGATGGAAGATGTAGGGGGGAGGTTTCCAATATTGGCACAAAGAGGGGACACTAATATCATAGTGGGGGGAGACTTTAATAACACTCTTTGCCCCGAGTTGGACAGATCGTCAGAGCATCAATCGAGTGGACAAGCCACAAGGGATGTGTTGCACTTGATAGAGGCCAACTCTCTTTGTGATCCCTGGAGGACATTAAATGCAAACTCTAGAGAATATACATTTTACTCCCCGGTCCACGAATCCTTTTCCAGGATCGACCTTTTTCTCACATCTATGTCACTATGGGAGAAGGTACAAGACTCATCCCTGCACGCTATAACTATCTCTGATCACTCTCCAGTTACGCTTGTACTGGCTCAGACCCCTTCTCAGCTGCCCCATAGGATCTGGCGATATCCAGGATATTTATCTCAGTCCGCAGACTTCCGTTCCTTCCTACAAACGAAGTGGGGGGACTTTGTGGATGATAATTTGTCACACATTGACAACGCTCCCCTATTCTGGGCAACAGCGAAGGCGGTCCTCCGAGGCCATATTATCCAATATGTAACACGGAGACGTAGGGAAGCCCACACCAAATTCAATAAATTACATCAGACATTGCTTACTGCGCAACAAGAACTGGCATCTGACCCGACGGTAGAGGTAAAACTCATATATAAAGAAGCAAAAGATACGCTAGACTCCTTTATCCAAAGCCAGGCATGCTGGCTAACCAAGCTCACACAAAATAAATACTACCGTAGCGCCAATAAATCTAGCCAATTTCTGGCCAGACTAACAAGATCGCAAAAGTCACGCACACCAATTCTAGCCCTAAGGGACCCGACAACAAATACCTTATGTACTGATCATCAGGGGGTGGAGAGAAGTTTCTGTGAATTCTTTGAGGATCTCTACAGAGCGGCACCAGCAGATATGGAACGGATTGATTCATTTTTGAATTCGGTCCCCCTTCCGGGCCTAACAGAGACCCAAAGAACCATGTTAGAGGATCCTATAACAGAGGAGGAGGTAAGAGGGGCCATTGCTTCTTCACCCACGGGGAAATCACCGGGCCCAGACGGATTTGGAAACGAATTTTATAAACTGCTCTCCCCGGTGGTGACCCCGGTGCTGACCTCTCTTTATAATCACATTTATCAGGAACACGGTGAGATGGACAGATTATTAGAATCTCAAACTATTTTACTACAAAAACCTAACAAAGACCCACAATTGGTCCAAAACTACCGCCCTATAAGCCTGTTGAATTGTGATTATAAACTGCTCACGAAAATTATAGCAAACAGGATCCAAACCTTTTTGCCCCTAATAATGCATCCTTCCCAGAGAGGGTTCGTACAGGGACGCCAATCAACGCAAAATATTAGAGCGGCGATTGCAGCCACGATCAAATCTCAGGATCACAGGGCGGAGATGTCAATGCTCCTTAGTCTTGATGCAACTAAAGCTTTTGATACTGTGTCATGGCCATTCCTGTGGACCACGCTGCGGAAGAGGGGGTTTGGATCAAAATTTCGCGATTTTGTGAGCTATACACAAGAAAACACCTCCACCTCCCTATTAATTAACGGGAAAATATCAGACCCAATTGATATCTTTAGAGGAACCCGACAGGGTTGCCCACTATCTCCAATATTATTCAATTTGGCTTTAGACCCCCTGCTGTATCGCCTTCACCCGGGACACCCTCAAAGGAGAGTTACAGGGGAGCGGGAACCAGTTGAGATTGCAGCCTTCGCGGATGATGTTCTCCTGATCCTTCGCGAACCGCGTGAGACGTTACCACGAGTCTTGCGAATTTTGCAAGAAGTGGGTGATCTGTCGGGTTACCACATCAACCCAGAAAAAACCTCTGCCATGGTATTGAAGGGCCCATCGAGACCAGCTTGGTCTTTAGCTTATCCCTTTCAATGGTGTAAAACCGCAATGCCTTACTTGGGAATCAACCTCACCAGGTCTCCCTCGCTTTTATATAAACATAACATCACCTCCTATGTTCACTCCTTGGAAAGGAGACTAATGGCCTGGAGGAAACTACCCTTATCATATGTGGGCAGGGGTAACCTAATTAAGACCATAGAGTTCCCAAAATTGCTGTACATCCTGCACTCACTCCCTACATATTTGAGGAGGAAAGATGAGAGGGAAATACATGCACTATACAGGGGCTTCGTGTGGAAGGGAGGGAGACCACGAATTCCACTGGTAATTATGCAACAACAGACATCGAACGGAGGAATGGGATTGCCTAACGTGGGGGCATATGGGGCGGCGGCGCTCTTGCGGATAGCGATAGACTGGATACTAGGTAGATCAGGGTTTACAGACCCCTCCTTGGATCAGTCTTTTATGGGGAATCTCTCATTGATAAATTTACTGCACAGACCATATCATCTCATTCCGGACCCTATTAGGGCTAATCCACTGTTGATTTCTACGTGGAAGGCGTGGCAACACTTGAGAGCCAAATTGAGACTGCACCCCCAATTTTCACTATTGAGTACTTTCTTGGCCAATCCAGATTTTCAGGCAGGATCCCCGCATGGTGAATTCCATCGGTGGAGTAGGGGGGGATTACCTCAGTATACCACATGATAAACATGAAAACAAGGAAGATTTTATCTCTAGAAGAGCTCCGGAATAAATTTCCGGCTGTGGAAATCTCCATTTTCCCATACCTCTGTGCCCATAGCTATGCCTGTAAAGTGATCTCTGGGGTCTCGTCGGCAGAATGGGATTCAGCTCTCTGGGGGATGTTGCGACAAGATACTTCCCTTAGGGGACTAACCTCCCGCCTATATAAGCTAACCCATACGCAATTAGACTTCTCCAAGACCTCAATGGCAATTACGAAATGGGAGGGGGATGACCCCAGCCTAGACTTGGCCACGTTAAAAAGGGCCCTCAATAATAGTAGAAAGATTTTGCCCTCCAGCAGATATTGGGAAATGACTCTCCAAATTTATCATAGAGCATATATAACCCCAAAAAGGGGACACAAAATGGGGATTTATCCAGATAACTTGTGCTTTCGTTGTAGAGCGCCAGAGGCGGACCTATTCCATTGTTTATGGAGCTGTCCGGTAATCCAGACCTTCTGGGACAAGATCATACTATTTACAACTTCCAACCTCACGAACTATGTCCCCAGAACCCCACTGTGGGCGATATTTGGTCATATAAACACACAGGACACTCCATGTACACCAGGGTGTAGGAAGCTTCTCCACTTTATCGCAGCAGCGGGAGTGAAGACAATCTTACAAACCTGGATTCATGAAACACCACCGCCCTTTAAGCTATTTTTAGAAAAATTATCGTATTTAATGAAGATGGACTGGGTGGAGGCAACTATACAAAAAGAATCCCGGGTTGAAAATTTTTTCCTGATCTGGGAGAGCTTTATCTCTTTGCTGCCAGATCGTATCAAAAATGCCATAAGAAATTGTTTTTACTTAACCTCAGGTATCAAAATAGAGTCTTGGTGGGGGATCCGCCGATACTTGATCCATAGTTCGGGACAAGAGGGGGGGACCCGTACTTGGGATGGCTGCGCGCTACTCGCCTATCGACCGCCTGACTTTTGGAGATTGAAGAGCTCAGATGGTTCATATGTTATTTAAGTGGTTTATGCATAGGGATACGGGACCAACATCCAAGGTTCTTTTGCCACACATTTTACCGACTTACTAATAGTACTTAAAAATAAAAAAAAAGGATAATATCTGCAGGAACTGCATCCAGGACATGCAAGAAGATATCCAATAAAACTGGAGATACCCAGAGGACCTTGATGTGCAAATAAGAGCACTGTCATCAATTGCTGTTGCTGAAAGAAACAGTTTGGATAATAAGATTCTTATGTCATAAGAATTATAGTAGAAGATCCAGTTGCTTGTCCCTTGCATTCTTAAGTTTATTAAGTTGGGGGGGAGGGGGGAAACTAGGGGGTAAGGGGATTATAGTAGAAAATGGGTATTTTCTTATGACTCTTAGGAGATACAAACCACTAAAATAACAAACAGAGATTGTTTATCTGATTATTCTGAAAATTGTTATAGGTATAATGGATAACTGTATATCTGTATGCTTCACACTGTTGTTTGACATGGAAATACTCAATAAAACAGATTGAAAAAAAAAATAATAAAATAAAAAACACTACTAGGATTGCAGTATTTTCCTGCCTTCCAAAAAACGGATTAAAAACTGATCAAAAACTCTTGATCCCCCAGAAATGATACCAATGAAAATATCAACTCATCCCACAAAAAACAAGCCCCTACACAGCTCCGTACACAGAAAAATAAAAAAGTTATGGCTCTCAGACTGCGGCGATGCAAAAACGTGTTTTCCTTTTTGAATAAAAGTGTTTTTATTGTTTAAAAGCAGTAAAACATAAAAAAAATACTAATTTGGTATCGCTGATATCGTATCGACCTGCTGAGTAAAACTAGCATGTCATTTATACTGCACGGTGACCGCTGTAAAAATAAAAAAAACAAAACCAGGATTACTGTATTTTGTTCAAAATGCCTCACAAAAGCCTTAATAAAAAGTGATCAAAGCATCATATGCCCCCCATAATGGTACCAATAAAAATGTCAACTCATCCCGCAAAAAACAAGCCTATAATCAGCTCCGTATACAGAAAAATAAAAAAGTGATGGCTGTCATAATAGGACAACATAAAAACTCAATTTTTTATAGACTTATTTCTATTGTGTAAAAGTAATAAAACATAAAAAAACTATATAAAATCTATATCATTGCAATTGTACCGACCCGCAAAGTAAAGTTATCCAGTCATTTACACTGCACGGTGAACACTGTAAAATTGAAGCCCAAAAAACAATGGTGGAACTGCGTTTTTCCCCCCATTTTCATGGCCCAATGCTAAAAAAAAACTATGGAACACCTGTGCGTCCAAAATGCACAGTACACCCCTAGATAAGATCCCTGAGAGGTGTTGAATCCAAAATAGGGTGACTTCTGGAAGGTTTCACCTGTTCTGGTACTTTGGGGGCTTTGCAAATGCAACATGACCCCACCATAATCCGTGTTCCAAAAGCCAAATAACACTCCCTCCTTTATACGCCCTGACATGTGCCCAAACAGCAGTTTGCACCCACATATAGGGTATTGCCGAACTTGGAAGAGATTGGGTGACAAAATTCGGGTGCTTTTTTTCCAAGAATGCTTTTAAAAATGTAACATTTTCAGCTAAAATTCCAGATTGTTAGAAAAAATTTTTTTTTTCATTTTCACAGCCTAACGCTAAAAAAATTTGTGAAACACCTGTTCGGTCGATATACTCACTACACCCTTATATTCCTTAAAGGGAACCTGTCACCAGGTTTTTCACATATAAACCAATTACACTGTGGTGTCCTGTGTAGCTAAACATAGCCCAAGCTGCCTTTATTTTAAAAAGGTGTGTTGTTACCTTCCCGGAAGACCTTTTTCAGTCTAGAATCTCGCATATTAATTAGCCCTCTGACATCACTGTAATGGGCTGGTTTGGCAGTTATTCTCGCCCACTTATTCAAACAGATTTCTGATTTGCATAACCTCATTGCAAATCTCGCACATGCGCTCAGTCCTGGCACATAAACAGGAAGTGGAGCTCTTCTACTGACTGCACCAGTCATCCACAGCTATAGACATCACCAATCGTCATTGCTGCTAGTTCACTTCCATCCTTTTCCCTACATGTTCTTACTCTCCTCATGAATATCTTTAGTGAGTATAATATTGAATAAATGATTTCATTAACAAGAGGAGAGAGAGAGCCCATCCCCCAACTATCACATAATTTTCCAATCTAAAAAAATAAAAATCTGTATTACCTTATGCATCTTGGAAAGATGGCTGACACCTCTACCACACAAGTGGTATATTTTCTAAGATATGAAAAATGTGTGCATATCCCCTCACCTATGTCCCCAAACTCCACTGTAAACCACTTTCCCTCCACCACCCCATCTACTGCATCACTCTAAACCACCCAATCTACTGCATCACTCTAAACCAGCCCCTAAGGGCATATTCATACGCCGTTTTTGGATCCGATTTTGGAACCGTTTTGGGTTCTAAAATCTGATCCAAAAACACTGCTGCAATCAGATCTCAAACAGATCCAACATGTACCCAAACATACAGCTGCGTGTTTGTATACGTGTTGGATGCAGCAGGATCGCACCCCATAGTTTATTATAGGGCTCCTGGTGCGTCTTTCAGACCAAGAATTGACATGACAATTTTTAGAACAGATCCGAAAGACGCAATGAGACTCGCATCAGTGATCACTCGTGTGAAAGCTGCTGCGTGTTTCTTATTAAAAGCAATGTAAATCACGCTGTTATTTGTTAGCTGCGTGTTTGAGTCCATTTGGTGGCCGACAGAAAGATCCAAACATGCAGCTAAAAGCGTATGTAACACGGACTGAACACACCGTGTGAACAGGGCCGCATTTCCCACTAGGCACCCGTGGGCACGTGCCTAGGGCGGCGCCTGCTAGGGGGGCGGCACTGCAGCAGGAGTTCACTTGAAAATTTTTTAATTTTTTTTTTGACATTTCCTCCGCCCTCCCCACCCCCCTGTGGTCAGAGTGTTGCGGGGAGGGAGGGGTTGTCGGAGTTTGCCGCCGCTACTGAGTTTATCATTGGTGGCAGCGGTGGGATTTTTTTATTTATTTTTTTTATTGCAGAGCGGCAGCGGACAACGGAGCGCCGGTAGGGACATACCACTCTCCCTTCCGGCGCTCCGTTGTAATGACAGGCAGCATCAGCAAGTTGCGCTGATGGTGCCTGTCTCTTCAGTGGCGCGGTGCGCTGCTGGGAAGGAGGGGGCCGGCGCTGCCCCTCCTCCTCCTCTCCCTCACAGCGCGCGCCCGCCACTGAAGAGCGGAAGCTGCCGCCGGCCGGGGAGAGAGAGCGGAGCAGCGCGGCCCTCCCGCTCAGCAGCGCACGGACGGCGCCGAAGATCGAGGCCTCCCGCTCTGCAGGACAGGTAAGTGAATTGGAGGGGGGCAGGTGAAATGTGACGGGGGGAGGGGGGCAGGTGAAATGTGACGGGGGGGTAGGGGGGCAGCTGAAATGTGACGGGGGGAAGGGGCAGGTGAAATGTGATGGGGGGCAGGTGAAATGTGACGGGGGGAGGGGGGCAGGTGAAATGTAACGGGGGGAGGGGGGCAGGTGAAATGTGACGGGGGGAGGGGGGCAGGTGAAATGTGACGGGGGGGCAGGTGAAATGTGACGGGGCGGAGGGGGGCAGGTGAAATGTGACGGGGGGGAGGGGGCAGGTGAAATGTGACGGGGGGAGGTGAGGCAGGTGAAATGTGACGGGGGGGGAGGGGGGCAGGTGAAATGTGACGGGGCGGAGGGGGGCAGGTGAAATGTGACGGGGGAAGAGGGAGGCAGGTGAAATGTGACGGGGAGAGGGGGCAGGTGAAATGTGACGGGGGGAGGGGGCAGGTGAAATGTGAAGGATAGAGGGGGCAGGTGAAATGTGACGAGGGGGAGGGCCAGTGC
>JAODAL010035169.1:0-43261 GCA_025379985.1 Phyllomedusa bahiana | reverse complement strand
GGAATTGTGCTGAGGTTTCCCAGGGTAAGCAGGGCCCCCCCCTAACTGAGCCGCGACCAAGATCCAAAAGGGCCCCCCTCCAGGTACTAATATTTAACTATAAAAATAGGAGCACGGAATAACACTGCCCCATTGTCTGCTCAGGTCACAGAAAAGTCCGGATCTGGAGGGCTTCCCTTTCGCGAAGTGAAGCCCCGGCTGGGGAAAAAGGGCTTCTAAAAAATGAATAAAGATCGATCTATCGTGAGCTTCACCCTGGTGGCTGAATAGAGATCTCCAGTTTCAGGTTTTAAAAATTTTTAACACATTGTGTGGGGACCAGTTCCAGTGATCATCTGTGACCACGAGACCCTCAGCAATGCTTCAGGCAGGACAAATGGGTGCTCCTTATACGAACACAAAACAAAAATAAGGCTTACTTCAGCCGGCGCCCTGGTGTCCACAATATAGTCCTGTGCAGAGACCAAGAAACACACAGTATATGGCACAGGTGCTGCCACCCACGGGGGCCCCTTTCCCCCCCCCTCACGCAGATCTCACGCAGCTCCGGGAAAACTCCCTTTTTTTCCCGCGCAGACCGAAGGATAAAACAACGGAGCAAGGTGCAGTCACTTGGGGAAAACCCCCCACCACCGACCTTCCGGTTACCATAAAAAAAAACTGGCTTGGACCTGGAAACTCAGGAGCAGCCATCCCACTCAGCTCTTTGACTACTCAAGTAAAAGCCGACCTGGATTAGCTACATTAACAGCTATACTGCCTACTGCCAATGCCACCTTTGAAAACTAGCCCTTCCTTTACCGAGAGTAGGCACCTTTGTGACACATACCTGCCACTGGTGGTTCCTTCTGACTTCTTACAGGCACCTTTAGCCAGCATTCAGGGCATCTGCATTTCTTTGCAATTTTCCTGGCTTATGCTCTACCGAAAAATGTAAACCCTGTAGAACCATAAACCCGCGGTGACTCAAGCTTTTTTCCCTTTCTTTCCTCTTAACCACCTGAGAGGGACAATCAGACACCAACCGTAACTTACGCCCTAACAGGTAGTATTGGAGGGAATCCAGGACCCACTTGATGGCCAGGCATTCTTTCTCAATAATGGAGTGGTTCTGCTCGGCATACTACTAAAATAGATGGCAGGGTGTTTGCATTCATGACTAGGGACATCACAGCATCTAAACCTCCATTTGATGCCTCTGTCTGGATGACAAATGCTCTGGAGAAGTTTGCTGGCCAGTAGCACAGGCTGTCTGCATAGGACTGAATTAAGTGTCTGTAACACTCCTTCAACATCTGGGGACCACTTAACCATGTCCAACTTTGCACCTTTAATTAGGTCAGTCAGGAGAACCACTATCTTGGTGAAGTTGGGGACAAATCTTCCATAATACCCCACAATTTCTAGGAATGTCCTGACCTGTTTCTTGTGAAGTGGATGAGGCCAGTTTTGAATCGCCTCTACTTTATAAAGCTGGGGTTTAATCTCCTCTCGTCCCACAATGAACCACAAGTACTGGGCTGCTTCCATCCCCATGGCACACTTACTTGGGATAATAGAAACCAGGGCTAAGTTATTTGAGCATTGGTGGTATAGCAGTGAGAATAGCTGCTTCCCAAGCAATTGACTTGGGTTTCGATGCCTGGCCAAAACAAGGTTTCTTTACTTTTGCCAAATTTAAGTTCTCGGACAACTCTCATTACTGACCTTCTTTATACTGTAGTAGAAAAGCTTAGCGAATAGTGAGCCAAAACAGAGAATTTGGACATATTCCAGGGAGAGCTTTGATCAAATAGGGAGCAGAGATGTCCTCCAAGTAAGTGACTCCAGATTCATCTGTGGTAAAGCATTATTTATTCACATTGTAGAATTTTACATTTTCATGGTGAGAAATTTTCAGAATTCTAGGGAAAAGCACACTAGACCACCTCCTTACACATGCAAGCGTTGGTGGTATAGTGGTGAGCATAGCTGCCTTCCAAGCAGTTGACCCGGGTTCGATTCCCGGCCAACGCAGAGAATGTGGTTTTTTTCCATTTCTCTAGAAATCTCCCTCCGGAGTCTCCAGATCTAGAGGATCATTTTCTCCAGACCCCGGAGGGAAAAGCAAGAAAGTGCTCTCCTCTCTATATTCATCATCATGGATGGATTCCTTCTTAAACTGTGTATATCCGGAGGTCGGCAGACTCACGGCTGAATGTCATGTGGTGCACTCAGTTGTACGTGTGTGTATGCCTATGTCTGCACAGCACACACAAATTGTCATTTTTTCAGCGTTTTTCGTTTCTAAAACTGCTGAAAAAACTACTGAAAACAGATCCTATAGACTTTAATAGTAAAAAACATTCTGTAGTCTGCACGGTCGGTTCGTTTTTGTAACATGCTGCAAAAAATGACAGAGCAGGGCAGAAAATTTACTATTGAGGTCTATGTAATCCGTTGGACTTTTTTCGTCGGTTTTTGGTGTGGATTAACAAGGTATATGGATTTTGCATACATTAATAACTGCAATCACAGAGATTAACAAGGGAAACAAAGAAGAGAAACTTAAAATTTTACTTTTATTGCAAAATGTATAAAACAGCATTGTTTTATGGTAAGGCCTTTGTTTCCCTTGTTATTCTCTGTGATTGTGGTTTGATTTTTAGGGCGGCTTATATTTATTGATATTTGAAGATGTATTGGTCCAGACCATCCGATTTTGAAAAAACTTGGTTCGGAGACTCTTGATACATTAAAAACTGCCCAAAAAAACTGAAAACCACCCAAAAAAACTTGTCAGAAACCCAACTTCTTTGGACAAAAAACTGTTGTCCGAAGCAGTTTTCAGGTTTTGGTTTTTCGACAAGTTTTTTGTCCTATGCTGTGTGGACCTAGTCTATAAGTATCTGTGAGTGCAGGGTAAAACAAGAGCACTGATTAAGAAATAGGTTCCCTCTAGGGTCGCCCTACTTTTGTTTTGATAGGAATAGGCTCTCTAGTGGGTTAAGTATAAGGACTTTGTAGGGAATCTTTTATCTCTAATATGCATTAAAGGCTACGTTTAATTAGGTATTTGTCTACAAGGCACAAGTTTTTGCATATTTTATCATTGATCTATGTATAAACCTAACAACCTGCAAACCCCAAAAGAATCACTGAATATAATTATATAAAACTTAACTTTTACTAATGTCACGTTAATATGGACACACATAATTGTATAGGAAGCAGAGTTGATAGAAGCCACTAATTGTCAATTATTTTATATAGCTTTACCTTACTAACTATTTTGTCATAGGCAAACTTAAACTCTATTTTTCTCTATATTAAATCAACTAATACTTAACTTTTAATTATACATATACTTAAAACAACATATAGCACCTAAAGTATTAAAAATTAGCTTAATTCCTATCCATACTGTAAAGGTCTGGAAGTGGATCAACTGGACCACCGCAGGCGATGGCGTAAGCCCACACCAGGGAGTGGAATCTAAGTGGGTCCCGGTATTCACCAGAGCCCGCCGCAAAGCGGGATGGACTTGCTGCGGCGGGAGTCCACCAGGTCACTACCACTGGCGGGGCTTTCCTGCGGTGGCGGCCAAGGGTAGGCGTGGTAAGAATCGGCAGTCAGCTCATAGTTGGGGACACGGCAGAAGTCATGGACAGCGCAAGGATCGTGGTCGTAAGAACGTAAGCAAATGGTTCGGTACACGTAGGCAAGACAAGGCTTTTGGAACGCTTTCCCAATAGCATGTGCACTAAAGATCCCGCAAAGCCACCTGGGAAGAGGCTGGCTAAAAAAGGAGCAGTGGCCCGGTAATCGGCCAATTACCGGCGCATTCCTATTAAATCTCAGACATGCCGGCGCGCGCCTCCCTAAATGGACGGCGCCCCGACCGCGCCACCCCGAGCGGACCGAGACGGAAGGGGCAGGAGCGTGGCCCGGGTAAGTCACTGGGGACCCGGGCAGCGGGATGAACGGACCCCGGACCCGAGGTGCGGAACGGGGCGCCGCTCAGAGTCGGGGCATCCGTGACAGTACCCCCCCCCCTTGGGTCCCCCCTTCTTTTTAGAGTGGAGAAATTTCCGAATAATGCTGCGGTCCTGGATGTTCTCCTCCGGCTCACACGATCTTTCCTCCGGCCCGAACCCATTCCAGTCGACTATAAATTATCGTTTCCCTATAGTCCTCCTCATTCAAAGGATTTATTTAACCACAAAGAAATTCGCGGCAGTCAAGCCACCTGACGGTGGTTGGACGGCCTTCTGAGAGAAGCAATTAAGGACCTGGGGTTTTAGTAGCGAGACTTGGAAGGAGTTCGGGATACGCATGGAAGGAGGGTGCCGGAGTTTATAGGCCACCGGGTTTAAGCGCTTAAGGACCTCAAGGGTCCTACAAAGCGGGGGTCCCTTCCCTGTTTGTAGGAGGGATTTTGAGGCGGACATATCTGGATGACAGCCACACCTTATCATCCGGGAGCAGACAGGAGGAGGGCTCTTCTTTAATATCCTGCCTGCGCCTTCATGTGGTCAGACGCACGGAGCAGGATTGGCAGGGTCAGGGACCAAACGTTCCCTATGTCCTGGGACCAGAGAGTCCAGCAGCTGGACCTCGATGAGGGAGAGTGGGCGGGGATTTAAGCGTAACACACGTAGAAAGGGAAGGCACTCCGCGGACGATCGGACTCTAGGGAAATCTAGATGAAAATCCGCCCAAGGAAGTATGTTGGTGGCCCCAGTCCATTTTTGCCGTGCAGACACGAAATGGCGCAGGAGTATCATCCCAGAACTTGATTCACTTCTCTCCACCTGGGCATGTCGTCTGGGGTGGTAAGCCGAGGAGAAGTCAAGCTTCACCTGATTTTAGCGCAAAGGGCCCCCAGAATTTCGAAACGAACTGCACCCCCGATCAGAGATGATTTGGAGAGGGAGACCGAGCAGACGAACAATATGGAGAAAAAAAATAGCTCGGCCAGGCGCGGGGCCGAAGGCAGCCTGGCAAGGGACAAAATGTGGCCATTTAGAAAACCGGTCTACCACCGGACCCACACTACGGTATATCCTGGATGAAGGGGGTAGGTCGGTTATGAGTCCATCGCTATGTGAGACGGCATGGTTGCGTAGGGTTGGGCAGTGGGTGCAAGAGACCTGCCGGCTGTGCGAGGAGCCTTGTTTGCGAGCACAGGAGGTACACAAACCCTGGACGAACTCTTTAACGTCCTTAGCGAGGTCCTGCCACCAATATTAACCCCGGGAAATCAGTAGAAAACGTCTTGTGGGCACCGAATGCCCGGCCACCAGTGAGCAGTGGACCCCACTTCAGGATACGCCTACGGGATCGCAGGGCGGAACGTATGTCTTCCCCGGTGGGCACATTCCGGTGGTTGACAGGGACTGCGGAGATAGAGGCGTTTCCGGTGAATTAGGAGCTCTGGGATCGCTTATCTTTCACCCACCCACGTCGGAGCACGGGAAGGGCATTAGCCTTCACTGTTTTCTCGGCAGGGCGGAAAAAATCTGAAAATTAAAGCTGGGAGAAGAAAAGCGACCACCTAGCCTGGGCGTGGATTATGTCGCTGGGCAGTCTGAGTCTGGAGGTTTTTATGATCCTGAAGTAGAATACAAAAGGGATGCCGGGATGCCGGGCCCATTCCAGCAAAAATGCCATTCTTCCAGAGCCAGTTTTATGCTAATAATTTCCGATCTCCAATGGTGAAATTCCTCTCCGCCTGTGAAAAGGTTTTAGTAAAGAAGCCACAAGTGACTGTTTTTTGCCCTGTGGGCCCTTTTTGCGTGAGACTGCTCCAAGCGACTACCGATGAGGCTCTACTTCAAAAGCGAGAAGGGTTTCCGCTGGGTCCTGGCCCGACAGGATGGATGCAGAGGGCGAAAGGCCGTTTTTAGCTTGGAGAACGCTTTCCCTCAGCCTCGGAAGCCAGCTCCTGGGATTGGCGTTCTTCCTCGTAAGGGCCACAATGGGAGCCACCAGCGTGAGAAGTGCGGAATTAAAACTGCCGTAACTGCAGAAGCCCAGGAAGCGTTGTATGGCCCGCAGGCCCTCTGGGCGTGGGCCATTGGCATACGTCTGACAACTTGGCGGGGTCCATCCTAGCCTTGTCCGAGATAATATAGACCCATGAAACGGAAAGGCTGACTTGATGGAAGAGGCACCTTCCCTAATTTTGGCATACAAGTGAAATTACTCGTAGAGCGCAGTAGCACTGGCGACCGTGAAGGCCGGTGAGTCTCAAGATCTTGAGAGTATATCAGGATTTCGTCCAGGTAACCACCGACCAGGTATAGAGAAATCCTTGAAGACATCATTAACGAACTCCTGGAAGACGGCATGCCGCATGTACAAGTCCGAAATGGCTTCACCTAGGTACTCGAAGTGCCCGTCCTGGTGTGAAGGCCGTACTTCCACTATCGCCCTTGCGGATCCCGACCAAATTGTAGGCCCCTCTCAGATCCAGCTTGGAAAAGACCCTTGCGCCCGGTAGACGTCCAGATAGTTTCCGTGATCAACGGGTAGAGGGTACCGTTTTGTTTTACCGTGATCTTGTTCAGGACCCCGGTATCGATGCCAGGGCCGTTAAGGAGCTGTCCTTTCTTTTTTCCACGCAGAAGAATCCTGCCTCCCGCGGAGAAAGGATTTCGAATAATCCTTTCCTGAAGATTTCCCGCTGTACTCAGACATGGATTGAATCCTCAGAACGGATAAGGGTAGACTCCTGCCCCCCGAGGGAAGGAAAAAAACCCCCTTGGGTACCACCCCCCGCAGAATCAATCGGGCACTCATATGGACGCTGTGGCGCAAGGTCTCTGCTTGCTTCTCGAAAAGACATCAGAAAACTCACGATATGACGCGGAAGACCCATAAGCTTGAGACGGTACCCAGAGAAGCGGTAAGCCACCGGCGAGGTGCCACCAACAGCGAGAACCCACACTCTGGCCCATTCGCAAAACTTCGCCCGTCTGCAGTCATGCACCGGTGCATGTTGGCTGCAGCCACGGAGACCCAATAGAGGGGCGACGTAGACCGGGGTAACACATAGAACCGACAGTCTCTCTTTTATGCAGTGCTTCCAATTTGAAGGAATCAGTGCTCCGTAAAGCGGTAACGGACTAGAGTTGCTAGATCTCCCCCTGACGGAGGAGATTGGATAGGGGTTTTCTCCGAGAACCACGGAAAGAGGTGTTTGAACACCACGGCAGGCGGCCAAGAAGTTTCCCAGCCGAACCGGCAGATCCAGGAAGGCTGAAGCTTAATGTGGCTCCACGGCTTCCATGCTGACGCAGGACGGTATGTTCATGACCAGAGGGTAGAGACTGCACACCCCCTAGGGACCGCCTCTCCCACGTAGCCTAGGTCCACACGTCTCCCCGGCCGCCCGCGGACGAGCAAGCAACCCCCTGGATGTTTCAGCGGCTGCCACAGGTAGAGACATAGGTTTTCCTTACGCCGTTGGTCAAGTTCCTGCGGAGTCAGGTGGCTCATCCACTGGCATGGCCTCTTCCACGCTGGCTGGAAGGAGGCTGTGGAGGCCGTAGAAAACACCGTAGCAGGACGGGATAGGCGGCGTGGTAGGACTGTTCTTGCTCTTGGGCGAGCTCCTCACGTCTCTCTGCGAACGGAATCAATCCGGTTAGCCAAATGGATGAGCTCGCTAAAGAAGGAGACGTAGAGTCCCGGGCGGCGAGGGCATCCTTAATCTGGCTGAGAGGCCCTTCTTGAACGTGGCGCACAACGCTGCAGCATCGTTCCAAGCCAGCTCCGATGCTAGTGTGCGGAACTGCACGGCGTAGTCTCCCACGGAGGCATTCCCTTGTTGCATTTCAACAGGCGTTTCAGCAGACGAAGCGCGGGCAAGGCTCTTCAAAGACACTAGCAACGGAATTTCCTTAGAAATCACCCAGGTCAGCGGTGACCGGTATCGCCTCGGTCCCAGAGAGAGTTGCCCAGAGCCCAGGGGTGGCTTTACCAGAGAGTAGAAGACTGACCACGAAGGCCACCTTTGGATCTTTCCGAAGGGAACTGACCAGCCATAAGTTCCACATGAAGGGAGCACTGGGTGGAGAAGCCCCTGCAGGCCTAGGGTCCCCGTCAAACTTTGTCGGCAATGGACAAGCGGAGCTTGGACCAACTGGAGCGACCGCCAGGGAGGAACCACTGCAGCCGACGCTGCTGCGAAGTGGCGATGAGCTGCTCATCATGGAGGAGAGCGGCTCGAGCTGTGTGGCTTGCTGCGCGATCTGTTTTGATTGCTTGACCAACGACGGTGGTGATGTTGGCAACGCTCGCAAGGACACCTTGGCGGATCCATGGCCGGATCTTACTGAGCGGTCTGGGAGTGGATCCTCGGACCCACCGCAGGCGATGCGTAAGCCCACACCAGGGAGTGGAATCTAAGTGGGTCCCGGTATTCCACGCCAGAGCCCGCCGCATAGGGTGGACTGCTGCGGCGGGAGTCCACCAGGTCACTACTACTGGCGGGCTTGCCGCGGTGGCGGCCAAGGGGAGGCGAGGTCAGAATCGGCAGTCAGGCTCGTAGTCGGGGACAGCAAGAAGGTCAGGGCAGGTGGCTGAGGTTCCGTGAACGTAGACAGGCAAAGGTCAGGACAGGCGGCAAGGATCGTGGGTTCGGTAAACGTACGCAAATGGGTTCGGTACAACGGTAGGCAGACAAGGCTTTCTGAACTGTTTCCCAATAGGCATGTGCACTAAAGATCCGGCATAGGCCACTGGGAAAGGCTGGCTAAAATAGGAGCAGTGCCCGTAATGGCCAATTGCCGGCGCACTGCCTTTTAAATCTCAGACTGCAGCGCGCGCGCTCCCTAAGGGGCGGCCGCCAGCGCACGCTGAGGGACCGAGACGGACAGGCAGGAGCGTGGCCCGGGTAAGTCACGTAGGGCCCCGGCAGCGGAGAGCAGACCCCCGGAACCATGTGCGGGGACGGGGTGCCGCTCAGAGTCGGGGCACGGATGCGCCTGCAACCCGGGACGAGGGTCGCAGGGGCATCCGTGACACATTCTCTATTGATAAATCACTGCAACTAGGAACCTTTAAAATCGAATGGTGGTGCATCATAGGAGGAAGTGATGGTAAGTGTAATAGACAAATAGCAACGCTTATTACAGTTTAATTGAGAATCTATTGGTTGAATGATCAGAGAACATCGACTATTGGTGAAGATCTTTAAAAGGCGGATCAAGGATTTAGTTTAAATAGTGGCTTTAATAGTAGCATCTGACCGGACCTCTTCCCACTCATGACGCCATTGTTTTGGCGAAACATGTCGGGGAGGTCAGGCTACCAAATTTTCCCTTTATCCCACTGCAGAGGGACCTTTTTGTCTTATTATTGAATATCTGATTGACCCATTATACTAGGGAACCTTGTCCAAGCTAGAAACCTTTGAGGTAGGAACAATATACCTTACATAGAGATACTTTCACCTACATATGTGCTTTTAGACGGTAGGAAATAGGACGATTTTATAGGTTCCTAGTTGCTGCGATTTATCAATAGAGAACGGATAGGAATTAAGAGGGAAATTAGTGCTAATTTTTAATACTTTAGGTGCTAGATGTTGTTTTAAGTATAGGTATAATTAAGAATTTAGTATTAGTTGATTTAATATAGAGAAAAATAGAGTTTAAGTTTCCCTATGGCAAAATAGTTAATAAGGTATAGTGAGCATTAACTCTCTTTTTCTCTCAATTTTTCCCATAAGTTAAGAGGATATAGAATTATTTTATATAGAACACATAATAAATCAGGCAAAGGGTTATATAAATACTTTATCAGCTCATGGAACCTCTGATGACAGGAAAACACACAGAGTTCTCCAGATTTCCTTCTTTGCCGAAAAATGGATGATGGTCCTGAATAAGAAAAAAAAGGATCCTATTGTTGACCGTATAATCCCCCTGGTCGTGGAGGCAGTGCTTATAAAACTTTCCCCAAAAAAATAACAGGTTTTCCAAAAAAAAAAAGACCCGGCTCAGCGTAAGATTCTTCATTGGATATTAATACGAGTTCAAATGACACTTAGATTAAACTATTCCCTGGTTGTGGTGCAAAATTTTAAAAGTGCTATAATCCATAAAGCACACCTTCTAGATGACGATGCAAGTAATAGGCAATGACTGAAAATCCTACATACAGCAGCACCATAGTACTACGTATTTTAGGACAAGTAATGTCCCTTTTAGTGGTCAAGCACCAAAAGGGGCCCCGAAGAGCCGATTATAAAACTGTTTAGCTAAGGCTCCCTTCAAATTTTGTTTCTCTTTTTCCAAAAAACTACTTTAAATGAAATCTGAGTTCTGATTGGTTGCAAAGGGCAACAAAGAAAGTCTTACACCTAGACAGTTTTCATAGGCCCATTTTTAAAATGAAAGAAAAAAAAATTTTTAAATTCTCCTTCTCCCTTTTTTTCCCATTTTACAAATAAAAAAAAAAAAAAGGGTGTTGCCACATGTGAAAAGACCCAATTTTTTAAAATATAAATTTTCCTTTTTCCCATCGTGAACACAAGGGAAAAAAAAAAAGTCCATACCAATAATGTATTGTTTTTTTTTGTCATTTACACCCCCAAAAAAATGGAAAAAATAAACAAAAAGTCTATCATCCCAAAATGGGACCAAAAAAAAAATACACTTCGCCTACCAAAAATGCCCCCTACTCAGGTCCAGAAAGTGGAAAAAAAAATTAATGGTCAAGAATTGGCACTCCCGCAAAAATAAAAAAAATAGAAAATTTTTACTAAATTAAAAAAAACATAAAAAGAAATCTACAAAAGGTACCCCCGAAAGTATCAACCTTCAAAACCAATAATAATAATTTTTTAATAAAAAAAACCCAGCAATTGCATTCCTTGTCTTCATGTTTCACACAAGAAATTTTTTTGGGGTTTTTCCCAGTAAATTATATTCACGGCAATAGCCTAGTAAAAAGTAGATCTCTACTCGTATAGCTATGGAGGAGAAAAATTGGTCTTGAAAGAAGGGGGGGAGAAACAAAAACAAAAAAACCAAAAAAAGGCTTGAACCTGAAGGTTTATGGATGAGGAAAAATTTTACCATAAAAAGGCTTTCCAAATTTTGGGGTAAGAAGGGACCTATCAAAAGATGCTAGAAGAGTTATTGGGGGAAATTGAAGGGAGGTTTTCCAGGACATGGGGAGGATAGGGTTGTCAGACTTAAATACAAGTGGGGCAAATAATGAACTTGGGCAAAGTCATGGCCAACCTAATTTTTAAGTGAAAAAAATTTTTTTTATGCAAAAACCCCGTCTTTTCCCTCAAATTCTTTTCTCCCCCTCCCTTGGGCCGGTATGTCTTAGGTCAGAGACACCGGGCCGGTACCCCCTTTATTTGTTTGACCCCCCCGTCAGTGAACTCACTGTGTCCTGTGGTTTCACAGTGCTTTTTAACTGCTGCTGGTGCAGTGTCTCTTTTTTGGGGATTTCCCTGCTCCCTACAAAAGATGCGGGGGCTTGAAAAAAGGGCTTAAAACCAGCAAAATGTTGTTTTTGAGCTTTGGATCCTCATTTTTTATTTTACCCTTTGTGGGGGCTCCCCCCTTCCCTTCCGGGGTTTTGGCCGATAAAAAAATTAATCATACCCCTTTTTTGCCGCGGGCCCCCCGGTAAAAATTCCTGTTGGCCCAAAAAAAAAAAACCCTGTTCCGGATTGGGCCTTAAAAATGGGGGGGCTGACAGGGGCTATGCCGAACCCCCCCGCCCTTTGGATTTTGGGGTTTGTGGGATCCTCAGGGCCCCCCGCAGGCACAGAGGCAGTCCCGGCGGTGGGTAGGGGAAAAAAGTCCCGGGGTTGCGGGACTGGAGGCAGATGGGAAGGGTGCTGTTTTGCAGTAAACAAAAGGGCCCAGCGCCCCGGGACAGGAGACGGGTTTATTTTTAACAGAAGGACCGGGTTTACAGCGGCAAAAATTTTCGGAAGGGGTTTTGGGGTTTAAAGCTTTGGGTGGAAGACAAAAACGAAACTGAAAAAGGTACAGGAGGAGGTTCCCTTAAGTACCCAAAGGGGGGACGGAGGTTCCCGGGGCAGGAAAAGGAACCCTGTCTAAATTTAAAATGCGGTGCAGTGCCCGGGGCGGTTGCCCCTGAGGGACCCGTTTTCCACGGGAAACCCAGGGAGCTGGAGGAACCCAAGGTGGTGAGCCTTAGGAGGGAAAGGGGAGCCAGGGAGGGTGGGTGCAAAAGACCCAGGGACCCTAGGGGATGTCGCGGAGCAGCGGCCAGGACACAGGAGAAAACGGGCCCCGCTGTGGGGTCCCATAGCAGGGGCCACAGCGTGAACCGGGGACAATAACACTATTGGCCGTTTCCCCTTGCCCAAAATTTTAATTACACTGCTGGCACAATTTAGCTGGGGGGCCCGGGAGTTTAAAAACCCCCGTTGAGAAGGAGTACTGTATATAGAGAGAGTATGAGGAGAGATGAAAAACAAGGCAGGATACATCAGAGTAACACAGAGGGAATGGATATAATATCTTTAATATCTCTATGTGTCATGGGACTAAAAGTGAGCAAAAAGTGGACCCTTTTTTTTTCCCCCAAAAAGGATTGGGGTATCCCCCCCGGGGGGGAGAAAGGACTCAAAGGGGGCCGCTTGTTTTCACCAAAACCCCGCCACAAGGCGGGAGGATTTTTTGGGAAAAGGGAACCCCCTTAGGTCTTCCCCTGACGAGGACCCTGTGGTGATAGTTGAAAAGGTGTAGACCCCGAGCCGACTGGAGCGTGGACCCACAGCAAAGATGAGCAGGCAAGGCAGGAACAGCACGTGGTGGACGAAGGTCAGTACAACGGACGAAGGCAGGAACAGGAATGCAAATGGAGAGACAAGAGAATTCGCTAGAGAGCGCAAAAGGGGAAACTTTCATATTAAAGGAAAAGAAACTAGGGGGCAGCGGCAGGAAAGAGAAATCCCTAAAAACCCCCATGTTCCGAACGCCAAGGGGGAAAAAGGAATCCCTTTCTGTGAAATTGCCCTTTAAAATTGGAAAGAAACTGCTCCCGGGGGCCCCCTAGGGGCCCGGCCCGGGATATTTGGGGGCAGGGGGGAAAAGTAAACAGCAGCGTGCCGTTTCCGAGGGGGAAAGGCCGGTTGGAAATTTGGGAAGTAGTCCCCGTAAAACTTGAGGCCGGGGATGGTTGTATTTTGGGGGTTTAGAAGCCCAGGCGTGGGAAACCCGAAGAAGGGCCGTGACCCCTTAGGGTTTGATTTTTATTGTTTTTATTTTTTCTTGTTTTTAAAGGTCCCCTTTGAGCGAAAATCACCTTGTCACAAACCTTGTTTACCCCTATCTTTTAACCGGCATGTGGAGTCGCTTGTGGGGTTAAAATTTAAATAAAAAAACTTTTATTTGCAATAGTCTAAAAAGGGGCATGCCTTTTCATATTACTTTCTAAAATAAATGGGTTTTACAAATTTTCCAAGCCCCCAGTAATCCCTTTTAAAAATAGAGTGCCCTACATCTGCTGCATGGGGCAAATGTTGGACACATAGCAAATTTAGGCTTGGTACACATCTGCATCCAAGGTTCAAAATTTTAGGGCATTTGTTTAAAAAGGGGACATACAGGCCCATTGGACCCTTTTTTAAATACAATGGGTTTTTTGGGTTTCCCCGGGGGTGGGGGCCCGGGCCTTTCCCTGGGGGTTGGTCCCCCCGGGGTCGCAGAGGCTCCACTCACCGAGGGGGACGCCGGGGGGGCCCGCCCCCTTGCCCGACCGGAGGGAATGAACCCCTTTTTTCTGCTTTTAAAAAAGTCGGCACCCCCCCCGGACAGGGGGGGCAAAACGGATCATTACCGCCCCCTTTTCCTTTCCCCCCCTTGAAATGTATCACTTGCAGGGGGGCAACCCGAGGGGTTTTCACCTGGGGTTTTTTGGGGGTTTCCCGGGGGATCTCCGCCCCCACCCCATAACGGCGTGATGACGTAAAACGCCCCCTTTCCCCGCTCAGCAGCCCCGGGGCCCGGGGGACGAAAACGGCCCCAAAGGTGGTACTTTTTTTTTTTTAAATTACAAAATTATTAAAATTACGGTACAGGGGCATCTACGGCAGGGGGGGGGGGGCCGAAAAAAATTTAACGGGGCTACAAAAGGGGGCATCTACTGGCTAAGGGGGGGGGATCTCCCGGGACAAAAAGGGGGGCATTTTCTGAATAAAAGGGGGGCATCAAATGACTAAAAGGGGGCATCTACGGGCCTACATGGGGGCATCCCCGGCAAAAATAATGGTGGGGCATCACCTGGCAATGGGGGGCTACTACCTACTATAGGGGCTATATATGGTCCCTATATGAGGGGGCTTTTGGGAGGGGGGATTTTTGCATGGGAATGGGGAAAATTGTTAGAGAAGGGGCTGATAAAGTGAGGATTTTTAAGATGTTTTGGTTTTTTGAAATTTTAAACAGTAAAAAGGGGTCAGGGGGTATTTCGTAGGGTGCCCGGGACGATGGCAAGAAGAAGAAGAGAAAGGACCACTTTCAGAGAAAACGGTTTTTCCTGTGGGGTTTCAGCTTTTTTATAAAAATAAAAAAATTTTTTACTTAATAATTTATAAAGTTCAAAAAATCCGGGGTGTACACAAGGGGGTAATTTTCCCCAAAAACCATGTATTTGGGTTTTTAAAAAATTTTTTTTGGTTTTAATTGCCAAAAGTTTTTAAAAAAGGTTTTTTTTTTATTTTATAAGGTTTAAAAAACCCCCCGGGTTAATTTGGGTTAAAAAGGTTTTTTGGAAAATTATCCCCCAGGTTTCACTTTGATTTTTGGTTGATTAAGGGTTTTAATATTTGGTTTTTTTTTTTTATTTCGGTAAATTTTTAACCTCAATGTGTGGGTGATATGTGGTCTTTTTTGGTTTTGGGGATTCTGGTTTTGGTAGCGGTGTTATTTAGTAAACTGAAGACATTATTTATTTAGTTTTATCGTACACAATTGTGGGAAAAAGCTTTTTGATTTTTTAAAGTTTTTGGTTGAGGGTTTAAATTTTAGCAATGGTTGCTTTTATGTTTACGGGGGGGTGGGCAAATTTCTTCACCACGCCCTGAGTGCAATTTAGCCTAGGAACGGCCCTGGTGGTGGCTGTCATTTAGATGGAAAAGATAGTGCATCATGTTTTCTATTTTTTTATGTCTTTCCCCGAGGGAAAACCTGGGGACGGAGATTAAAAACCTGAACTCCCAACCCCATAGCATCCCAAAATTGCGTGATGGAGCCCAGGGGAAAATCGGGTCATATCTAGTGTTATCTCCATCAAAACGTCGTCAAAAATTTAAAATAAAGGAAGAAACGAATGTCCCCCTTGTGCCAAATTTTAGGGGTTGCTATCCCCTCATCAAGGCAAATATTTGCTGCAAAAGGAAACTCAAGGAGTTCCCCCAGTGGGGGCCAAAAAGCAATGGGGGTTTCCTTCTGATTCTCCTGTTTAAAAGAGGAAAATTGGAAGGATGACCATTTACTGAACAGCCCTATCCCAAGGGAATCTAACCGGGTTTGGAAACAACCCCCGGGGCTTTAAAAATGACCCTCTACATTTTTTAGTTTGGTTTTTGCCTCCTTGCGTTTCAATAGTCATAACTTTTTAATAACGCTGTTGTATAAGTGCTTGCTTTATGCAATAGTTGTTTTTTTGTGGGGAATTGTTTGAATTTACGTAGAAAAATCTTTGGCGAAAATTTGTATTTAAAAAATGTTTTTAAAATTTTTTTTTTTTAAAATGTATGAAAAATCCCTTTATTTTTTTCTGCATTTGTTTCTTGAATTTTTGTTTTTGGCCCTTTCACTTTTTCACTTTAAATTTTAAACCTGTTAGTTAAATTCTACTGGATTATTCCCGTTTTTGTAATAAAGAATACGTGTGGGGTTTGTTTTTTGTTTTTAAAAATAGGGCACCCTAATTTTTTTTTTACTAAAAAAATTTTTTTAATTATTTTATTTGTTTTTTCCACACTTTTATGTTTGTTTTTTACTACCCTTGGTTATCACTAGGTAGAACTCTTAGGGTATGTTCACAAACCCGCCGTTTTTTTTCTTTTCCGTTTTTTACTTTACCTTTTGAGCTAAACTGTTTGGACCCTCTGCAGTCCTCAAAAAGGGACTCAAAAAATGAAGCAAATCAAATAGCAGGGGTTTTTATTTTACATTGCTTTTAATACGAAAACACGCATCGGCTTTTCCCACACTTTAAATTTCTGATGTGCGCTTTTTGAAATTTTTTGGGAAACCCTTTCCCAAAATTTGTCATGTCAATTCTTGATCCGAAAGACGCAGCGGAGCCCTATAAAAAAGTATAGGATGCGACCCTGCTGCACCCCAAAACACGCAGCGGGAAGTTGGTTCCTTTTGGGATTGTTTTTGAACCCCCAAATTGTTTGGGGTTTTTGGGATCCGATTTTCGGCCCCCAACAGGGGGATCCAAAAACGCGGGGTTTGAACATAATTAAAGGGGGGTTTTAAAAAAAAATAAAAACAGTTTTCAAAAAACGGGGAAAATTTTTTGGCAGCCCTTTAAAAATTTACCCCCACACTCCATCAATTTCTAAACCCCCGGAAAACAAAAAGTCACCCCTAAGTGAAAATGGCCCAAATTTGGGCCCCCAAATTTTGCAAATTTTCCCTCCATGGGGGTGGATGTGACTGGTTTTTGTTACAAAAGGTCCAGGTGTGAAAGGGGGGGGCAGGTTTTTTTCCCATTTGGTATTTTTGGGCTCCCCAAAATGTTCTCTTACTGGTCAATGGAATTTCAACTTTTCCCCCCCTTATGACAAAAAAACAGGGGCGTTGTTAAAGGGGGTGCAGGGTTAAGCTTTCAAAATGGGCCCTGCAGCCGGGGGCCCTTTTTATGCCCTTCTGCCACAAAAGAAAACCAGAATTAAAAAGGCAGGGGGCCCCTCTTTTTAATTATTGCATGGGGCCCCCAGGAGTTTTCCAGTTACAACTCTGGCAAAGAACTGTCAGAGGATATAAAAAAATAATTGGTGCCCCACATAAAGATGGCCAAGGCTGTAAGAAGATGCCAACACCCTGACACTAACGTTTGCGGGGAAGGCCAAAACCATAAAAAATAAATTTAACAAGACATTTTTCCACTCAAAGCAGGCCTCACAATGGTCGCCCAAAAAAGGGTTGAGGGCACATGTTTCAGCGTTCATTTTCCCTGGGATGAGTGCTCCCAGCATTGTTGCAAAGGTTAGGGGGGTGGGGAATTTAAGCCTGTCAGTGCTAAGGCCAAAACGTTGCACCCCCGCATCACATTGGTCGCATGGCTGTCGTCCCGGGAAAGAACCCTCTTCTAGAGATGGGGCACAAAAATTTCGGGCTTAAGAAAAGCAGACAAAGGGACATGGTTTACCAAAATTTAAAGGGGCATCGCTAGGCATGACCCCCGAAAAAAACGCTATCCCCCAAAAATGTCTGCCCCTCCGGGGCCGCTGCCGTTGGGCCGGGAAAACCCCTTATACATCGCTTGGTAAGTGCCGTACTTACACCTGAGCGTTGCAGGGGGTGTGAGCCCCCTTTTCATCCCCCCCCCTGCGACGCTGGGACCCTCAAGCCATCACGCTGTTTAAAACCCCCTTTTCCAAGCTGAGGACCGAAACGCGGGGACCGTCCCTGAGGTGAGTTTTTTTTTTAAATTTTTATTAGGTAAGGGGGCATATTATATGTGGCAAAGGGGGCATATGGGGCAAAGGGGGCATATTAGATGTGGCTATGGGGCATATGTGACAAGGGGGGCCCTATGTGGCAAAGAGAACTTTTATGGGGAAAAAGGGACATATGGGGGAAAAAGGGAGAAATATGGGGCCCAAAGGGGGGCCTTTGGGAAAAGGGGGGCATAAAAACTGGCTAAGGGCGGCATATACCTGGCAAAGGGGGGGCATATTACCGGGCTAAGGGGGACATATTACCTGGCTAAGGGGGCATAACCTGGTACGGGGGGCTAATAACATGACTAAAAAGGGGGCCATATTACTGGCTACGGGGGGCATTTACTGGCTAAAGGGGGAAAGAAACCCACTACAGAGGCAATAACCGGGTACAGGGGACGTAACCTGGCTAGGGGGGTTTAAAAACCCTGGCAAAGGGGGGCAACTACTTGGCTATAGGGGGCAAATTTTACCTACAAGGGGGGAATTTTTACCTTTTGGGGGCCCAAAGATGGGGTTTTTTGAAAAAGAGATAGGACATTGAAAGAAAAGTGCTAAATAAAATGGGGGAGTCTAAGAATTTGTTTTCATGAAGATTGTGGCAGTAGAAGTCTCATGGATCTGGACAAAGGGAGAAGAAAAGAGAAAAGAACAACTTTTCAGAGACGTTTTTGGGAATCACAAAAATGTAACTGCGTGTAATCGTTTATATTTCTCCTAAAGCCTACTAAAAAGGGTTTTTTCTCTGTAAAAAATACATCCGCATTTCACAATGAGATAAAAAAAAAATTCAAGGGAACCCACCCCCTACTCAGAAAAATTTAAAGGGACCACCCCCGGAGGGTTTTGGGCCCCCAAAGCAACGCCCTGACCCAAACCCTTTTGAGGGAAAACAAGAAAAATTTTTTTGGTTTCAGATGGTTTTCAAGTGTGTGTTGCAGCAACCAGGTGAGGGTAAAAAGACAAGTGAAATCTGCCCTACATTTAAAAGCATGGTGGGGGGACTTGTTCTGGGGCTGCATGACGCGCCGGGTTTTTTGGGGGGGTTTAAACAAGAAACTTTTGGGGGAATCATAAAATCCCAAAAATGTCCTGTGACATACTAAAACCCGGGCATGATCCCCTCCCTTCGGGGTCGCAGGGCAGTATCCAAATAATAACGCCCAAAAACACCCCCAAGACGATCTTGCCTTGCTAACGAAAAAAAAGGGTAAAGGAACTGGACTGCCCAAAGTTTCCCAGACCTAAACCCAAATTAGGCATCTGTGGAGCCTCCTAAAAATTAAAGGGTGGGGAGCGAAAGGGCCCTCTAAACATCCCCAGCTCCATGTTGTTTTCATGAAGGGGGAAGAGGATTCCAGGGGGCTGAAACCCTGTGAAGCCAATTAAACCCTTCAGGGCCCAAGAGAGTTAAGGCAGTGCTGGAAAAAAAATGGAGGCCCCCAGAAAACAAAACCACTTTGGGCAAAATTTTGGGCCCATTTTCATTTAGTGGTGTCCTCATTCTGTGATATATGTCCCATATTACAATTCATTAGCTGAAAAACATGAAAAGAAGGGGGTTTTGCAAAAAAAAAACAATTTTGGGGGATGTTCCAGGGAGTTTTTGGCGCCCCCACGGGTTTACATGCTTTCAAATTGTTTTCACTGCGTTTTTAAAAATTATGTGCTTTTTTGCGTAAGTTCAAAGCAATAGCGACGCAAAGGGCCCAAGCCAGATATCTGTTTCCTATACTTTTCTATTTGATGGCACCTAAAAATTTAATTTAAAATTGTCAATTCTTTTTACCCTCGCTTGGGATTGACAATGCGTATTTTATTTTTTAAATTCAATGTAAAAGGTGTATTATCCAATTTTTTGGGGGCCAATATTTCACCCAAAAATTTTTTTTGTGCAAATGGGCCCAAAAAAAGCCATGTTAACAAAAACCCTTTTACAGACTTACTTCTGTTTTTAAACCCCCTTGGAAAGGTTGTAGGGAGTGAGGGGGAAAGGAGGGGTTAATCGCTGACCCCCTTCTTACCTTAGGGGGGGGTTAATAAAGTTCACACCCTGCCGTAATAGCAGGAAACGGACCCGGGATTTGACCCCTGCTGTTAAACCCCTTTTGTTTGCCACATTTTAAATGAGTGGGGAAGGGTGCGTTTGCACCCCCCCCGATTGTTAACTTAGAAAATGGAAGCCTAATGAAGGCTTTCATAACCAATTCCCCTTTAACATCTCATTGTTTCCGGGGCCCCAGGTTAGATGTAGTAAAAGGCCATCTTGGAAACCCCAATTGCTGTAGTTATATAATGCAAAAAGGGGTGTATAAGCCATCACACTGTCTAGTGGTAAAATCCCTTTAAGGGGGAACTGAATTTTACAAGTAAAAAAAATGTTTTAAAAGTAAAAAAAAAAATATTTTCTTTTGAAAAAGTCTGATTTAAAAAAATTTAATTACATTTTCCACATTGAACACCAAGAAAAAAAAATATTAAAAAAATTGCTTTGGCCCTTTTTTAATCCCCAAAAAATTTGGGGAAAAAATGTAAAAAAAAAAGCCCCCAAATTTGGGTGGGCAAAAAAATCTACACTTCAGCCCAAAAAAAAATTAACCCCCCAATTTTTTTCCATGGGGGGAAGTAAAAAAAGTTTTTGGGTCGAAGAAAGGGGCGCCACAGAGAAAATGTAAGAAATAAAGAACGTTTGGATTTTTTTTTACGGTACTTTTTTAAAATTCTGAAAACCCCAAAATAATTTGGGGTTTTACCGGGGGCCCCGGAAACCTCTTCTCCAAATCTGGCCTACCAGAATCCCCTAATGGCCCACCCCCCCCCTCCAAATCTAAGCACACTCTTTTCGGCAAATTAAATGTAAAAAAGGGTGTTGTGTCTGGGTGGGAGGTCCCCAAACCGAATTCCCACATACAACCCCCTATTTATTCACATGGCTGGGGCCATTGTAAAACTAGCAAATTTTAAACCCCTTTGTCTACCCTTTCACCCCCAATAGATTGTAAGCCTTGCGAGCAGGGGCCCCCACACCTTGGGCCCCATGTATGAAAAAGGTTTTGAAACTAAAATCACTTTTTTGCCCTTAGGTTTTTTATGGGGAAAAAAAAGGGAGTTTTTTGACCAAAACCGGGGTTTATGCATGTGGGCCCCCCTTTTGTCTCGTTGTAATTGCTTTTCATTTTTTGCCCAAAGTTGTCTTTTTGGGCTGTACCTACACCCCCCAAATTGTAAAGTGCTGCGGAATATGTTGGCGCTATATAAATAAAGGTTACTTTTATTATTATTACTAAAAAAAACCGAAATTGTACCGAAAAACACAGAGGGAACGCCATAATAAAAAGATATGGTTCATTTCACATGGTTTTCCGGGGTTTTCCCCGTACATTCTGTGCTGCAAATCAATGGACCATTTGGGAAAAAATACAGTTTCCCCGCAAAAAAAAACCCTCATTGTCTATGTATATGGAAAAAAAAAAAGTTAAAGGCTTTGGGAAGGGAAAGAGGAAGCAAAAACTTTTGACCTACGGTAGGGGGGGTTAAGAGGTTACCTCTGATGGAATGAAAACAGAATTCTATGGAAATGTGCGATCCCCCCTAATACTTCCCGGGGGGCCATCTTTTTATGTTGGGGAAAAGGGGGTCATTTTCCAGGGCCCTACAGGGTGTGTTTCGTGTGAAAGTTATCTGACCTTTTATGCCGATAACAATAAAACCCCGGACAGTCCCCCAGTCCCCGTACATGAGAGCAAGGCCCCCCGCATTCACAAGCAAGCGTTGGTGGTATAGTGGTGACATAGTGCCTTCCAAGCAGTTACCCGGGGTTCCCCCCATTTTCCCCGGCCCCAAAACGCCCCAGCCCCCCCCCCCCCTTTTTTGGGTTTTTTTTAAACCCCAAAAACCCCCCCCCAAAAAAATTTTGGATTTTTTTCTTTCCCCCCTTTAACAAAACCCCAGGCCCCCCCGAAAAAAAACCCCCCCCCCTTTAAAAAAAAAACCCCCTTTCCCCCCCCCTTTTTTTTTTGGGGGGTCCCCCATCCGTAGTGGCCCCCGGAAATACAAGCATTCCTCGGTTTTTCTCCCTTTCCCGTTAAAAATCATCCGCTCTCTCTGAGGCTGTCTATAAGTATGTGCACCTGTGGAGCCTTCCCATAGTCACTGCGGCCCCCCCAACTCTGACTTCAGCCTCCATTCTTTTGGGGGTCAGGAATGTGCCCCCGGGTGAGAGGACTAGCTGGGGCATTTCAGACCTCAGCCCCCTCCCCCAAAAATCCCCCCCCCTCCCCCACCCACAAACCGTGAATCTTTTTCTGTGGTGAAAGAGGTCAGATGAAAGGGAAAAAGGAAAGTGTAAAAAAAAAATGAAAAACCCCCCTCTTTGTTGCTGCCCTTCCTTGGGAGTTTATTGGAGGACCCCCAAAATTTTCCTAAAAAAAGCCCCCATCATGGGGAAGGAGGAACTGTAATTTCCATAATAGAAGCCCACAAGGGTAAGTGAGAAGCCATAATTACCCTAATAAAAGCTTCCCCATCAGGAAAAAGAAGGAAAGAGTTTTTTCCATGTTCCTAAAAAAAAAAGTGTTTTAATTTGTAATGGGTTTACCCACCCCAATTAAAAATTAAGATAGAGATAATTTTTTTAGTTTCCCCTAGTAAATTTTCGTCAAAATTAAAAAAAAAAAAAAAAAAAACCCCCTTTGGCCGGAAACGAAAAAACGACCCAAGGTTTTCTGCTTCCTTTACAGGGCCCTTCCCCTCTACCGCTGAGCTATCGAGGGTTGTTTGGGTGGAGGGTGCCTCTTCTCATCACCTCTGGGGTATTCCCCAAGGGGGGAAATGGGGGGGTTTTAAAAAATTGGGGGGGGGGGGGGGGGGGATTGTTTTTGGGTTTTTTTGGGGGGGGGGGGTTTTTGGGAAGAATTATTTTAAAGGGGGAAATTTTTTTTAAAAAAAAATTAGGTTAATAGGGAAAAAGAAAGGGGTTTTTTGGGTTTTTTTAAAAAAAGGAATTAAAGGGAAAAAGGGAAAGGGGTTGAAAGGGGAAAGGGAAAAAAAATTAGGGGCCCCCCAAAAAAATTTAAAATGGGGGTTTGGGATACAGGGGGTTTTAAAACCCCTACTGTATCTGTCCATAATTTAAAAGGCCCCCTTTCATATTTTTTTGACGTTTGACTATACAGCATATAAGTAACTTTTCCTCCCCGTGTCGGGTTCCCCCACCCCCCGCCCCTTTAAATATACCCCCCTTATCCTTTAAGAATCTCCGGGCCCTGAGGGTCCCCCTTGTAAATTTAATACGGGGGGGTGATTGTTTTCAGGTTTTTAGGTTTTTTCCATAAAATAAAATCTTTCCCGTTGTCGGCAGATTTTAACCTGGGGGGGAAGGGCCCCAATGGGTTTCTTGTCCATCACCTTTAAACCCCTCGGCCCGAAATACCATACATCATTGGGTCGGCTTTTACTTTATTCCAGGGGGGGTGGTGCTCCCCCCCACTATAGGAGCAGTTTGTCACTATACGAGGGGCGGAAGGGGGGTTTAGGGGCCCCCCCCAGTCCCCTAAAAAACCCCCCAACCTCCTCCACCACTGAGCCCAGCAAGGTTATACGTAAAAACTTCATGATTGAATTCCTCCAGCACAACTTCTCCCTTTTGCAGTTTAAAAATTCCCGGGTTTTGGGGGTGTCAGTATTCACCGGGAAGCCTTTCCTACACTCCCCCCCCCCCCACTTCCCAGGATTAAAAACCCGGATTAAACAAGGGTTTCAAAATTTTTAAAGTCCTCTTTTAAACTTAAAACCCCCATTTTTCTGATACTAAAATTTTCCCATCCCCAAACCCCTCTAGTGGCATTGAGCTCTGTTCTCCCCCTGCATTCAAAAAGTCTCCCCTGTTGCTTCCACCAAAAAATTTTTTCCCCTATCCTCACTTCTTCACTAAACAGAAAAAAAAACAAAATTTCGTCTATCCTTCTCCCCCCTTCCTCAGCTCCTCTTGGCTGCTGGGGGCATATCCCCCAAAAACCCCCTAAACCCCCTGCACATTTCCCCCTACTGTATTTCTGTTCCCCAACAGATTTTTCTCCCACAAACTCTTAGACCATGTTTACACGGCTTAAAAAAGGACAATTTCAGTCCGTAATTACCGCCGTAGTGCGCCAAAATTTCCCGGGTGAAAACGCCCCAGTCATTTTGGCAATCCCCAAAATTCCCATAGAGAAAAATTTGGGTTACGTACCTTTCCCCGCTTGGCGAATATGCCGAGGGGGGAATAATTGATGTCACGTACCGCTCCCCCAGCCGGGGAAGGGGGGCCACCCGTAAAAGGGGTAAATTATATCCCCTCGAGTCACCCTCACTTTTAGGTAGCAAATCAAGCATAAATCGTACCCCCCAAGACAGTCCCACCCCAAAATTATCCTTTGCCACCCCCTTTTCCCTTTTCAATAACAAAAAAAACAGAAAATCAAAAAGGGCCACCCGGCAGGAAATCTGAGTTCACCCGTTTTTCAAAAAAACACGAAAAAAATGTTTAAACAGGCCCAACTCACTCCCTCTCTAAATTATTTTTAACCAAAAAAAAAAACAACCCTTTCAAAAAAATTTGGGTCCTTTGAAAAAACAAAAAGATTTTGGGCGAATTACTGTTACCTTTAATATAAAAATGATTTCAGTGCTTACATAGAAAAAAATTAATAACAATAATGACACAACACAATACATTTTTTAAAATAAAAAGGAGAAAAAGGGGAAAACTCCCCCTTTTAAAAGATGTTTTCCACCCCCGGGGGGAAAGGAAAAAAATTAACCGCTAAATTTAGAAAAAAAGGACCCCGGTGCTATGACCCCGTCAACAGGGGGGCTGGGGCCATTTATCCCACCAGGCTGTCTCCTTTTAAAATTGGGGCGGAGTTATGAAAGGAGGGGGTTTTACAGCTTTTTCCCTGAGGAGGGTTATTATTTTATTTTCCACAAGGGGGCACTACGGACTGCCTTTTCTGGGCAAAAAAGGGAAATCCGTTCCCTGTCTGGGGGGAAAAAATTTTGGGGTTTTGAAAGGGTCATGGGTTTCAGGTTTTCAGGTATCCCGGACAGCTGCATACACAATCCTGGGCCATAAAGGCAATGACCCCATGGTCTTAAACAGTTCCGTATTTAAAAAAGTAAAAGGGGGCGGGGGGGTTTTTTTATTGGCCATCGGGGCCCAGAAACTTCTCTCTCAGGAAAAAGGGAGGAATCCCTGCCCCCCCTCTAAAACTGCAGGATTTATTTGATGAATTAAAATACATTGAATTTTCAATACTTTTTACATAAAAACCCTCCCCCTTTTGGATTTGGGCGGGGGGGGAAAGTGGCTAAACCGGCCATCCCCTGGGGCCCCCTCCGTACTGCCCTGGCGCGGAGCCCATCTGCATTACCATGAAATTGCCCTTTTTGTGTTTTTACATTTAAAATCAATTTTTGGCACACCAGGCTCCACCTGAGCGCTTCCCAATTGTCGCCACCCCTTGGTTGAGCCGGGTTTGGGGGGTTTAAAGGTCGGGCCCCAACCGTAAAGTTGCGCCCAAATAGGTGGGTTGTAGTTTCTTTGGGGCCCATACGAGGGCCCAAAAACCACCCTTTTTCAATTGTAGCATAGGAGACCCCCCTTTTGGCGGGAGCTTCCTGCTCAGGAAACAAAACTGGGTGCCCCCCCCCCTTTTGGTTCACCTGACTAAAGGACCCCCCTTTACCCCATAATTGCTGGGCGCATTTGGGAACCACAAACCCCTACGGGGGGAAGTCCGGAGCCGGGAGGAAGGTGAGGGGCCCAAAGGGCACCTTTAGGGGGTTAAGACCTGCTCACTTTTGGGGGGTCCAAAGACAATTTGGGGAAGTTTTTTTTTTGGGGTGGGGGGTCATTTTGGGGGTTTGGCCGGGGCACGTATTTTGGAAAACAAATTTCCCCTATATACCAGCCGTACCTAAAAAGGACATCACCTTTTTTTTAGTTTTGGGGGGGGCCCGGGCCCTGTAATCGCCTCTGTTTTTCCCTTTGGCCCGGGCCTTTTGTGCGGGCCCCACCCCCCCCCCCAGTGCCCAAATAGTGTACCTCGGCCATGGCTTTTGGGACACTTCCCTGGCTTAAGGGGTCGACCTGCAGATTTGGGGCCTCTCTAGGACAGGGAAAAGGATGGGTAAGGTGCTCCTCCCGGGGAATTGTTTAAAGATGGCTAAAACGTCCAGATATGCAACAGCAAACCCATCAAACCCCTAAAGGGCAGCTGATTGCCCAGGCGTGAAATGGGGCGGGGGCTTTTTTTCTACCAAAAAGGGGGGCAGGGGACAAAAAAATTCATACCCCCAAAAGGGGGGGTTATGAAGGCCAAACCTTTCCGGGGTTTCCCTTTGTCAGGGGATTGCCAAAAGCCCCTTCTCAGGTCCATAATAGTGAGGTAGGAGGCCCCGGCCAAGCTGATCTAACAGCTAATCTATCCTGGGAAAGGGGATAGGGAAACAAAGACTGTGATGAAATTTAAAAACCCCTGTAATCCACACAGAACCTTGTCGTTCGACCCTTTTCTTTGGGACAAAAAACCACGGGTGAGGCCCAGGCACCCCGGGGGGGGGGTTTTTTTTTGTATGCCCCAAAGGGCCCAAACATCTCTTCTATTTCCCCCCCCTCATGTTCCCTTTTCCCAACCTCTGCGAGCCCCGTTAACCCGGTTGCCTAAGGGGGGGTAAAGTGCCAGTTCCACATGGTGGAGGGGCTAATTTGGAGTTCCCCCCTGGCCTACTTTTTAAAGGTTTTCCTTTTTGGGCCCAAATCAGAAACCTTGGGGGAAGCTCAGACCTCTGCGTGCGGGCCTAATTTGGGGGTTTAAAATTTTGTGCCGCCTCAAGTTTTCTGTGCCCCTGGGTTTTCGGCCAAGAGTCTACTAGGCTTCCTTCTCTCCCCCCTCGGGAATACTGCACACGGGCAGGACACAGGGCCCCCCTGGAGTAAATGTGCCTTTAACATATTTACATGGAACACCTTCTCCCCGCTTTTTCATCCAGGGACACTACTTAGTTAACACTTTTGAGACTTTTTAAGCACCGTTTTGGGGCCTTCCCATGAAAGCCTGTAACTTTTTTCTGCAGAAATGGGGACCATCCCCAAAACCCTCCTGCCCTCTTCATAGTTCGTTGCCGGGAAAAGGCCCAATACCAAATTTTTTCTGTTTGGCCCGGGGTTTGGGAAAAGGTTGTCATGCACAACAGGGCAAAAGTGCCGCATTTTTGTCCCTGAGTTTTATTACGTACCCCACCACAGAGATTTTCCGGGGTCTCCAGCTTCCCCTTCCCGGGTTTCTGAAAAACCCCGGGGCCCCTTACCTTCTACCATAAAGGAGTTCAAAGGGGGGAAAATCCTGTAAAAAGCTTGGGGACCTCCCGATAGGCAAACAGCGGTGGGGTAGGAAACGCCCCCAAATTTCTGGGCCCTTTGGGGTTTCCCCACTAGCATTTTAAACTTCGTTTTAAAAATGCCCCCTTTAAAAACGCCAAAAACCCCATTGGTCTGTGGGTGATAGGGAGTGGGGGTAAGGTGGGCACCGCTTTTTCCTTGCAGAGGTTCGCATTAATTGGAAAAACTAAATTCCCCGGGGTCAGTTAACTTTCTCCTGGGGGAAACCCCAACACTGAAAATACAGATAACAGGGCGTCAGAAACCTTGTCTGCCTTTTATGGAGGACTTTGGCCAAAAGGCCTCTGGATATGGGGGGAAATAGTCAACCACTGTCAAAATTTAAGCGTTTCCCCAAAACTGCTGGGGACGGCAAGCAAACCCTTTTGATATCCCCCCGCCACTTTTTTGGGGAAAGGCTCATCGAGGGTTTGGTAAGGGGATCAATGGACCTTGGAAGCTTTCCCCCGCCTTCCCTTTACCCGGGGGCGGGCCCAAATGCATGAACACGGGTTGGTTTGGCTATGTCAGTCCCCATTTTTGGCCAAAAAAAAATTTAAAATTGAATAAACGACCCTTTGGGTTTTTGGTGAAAACGCCCAAATCCCCGGGCAAAAAGGAAACCCTCATGAGGGGCCCCTTCAATAGTTTTTCCCCCTGAATGGGTGGGAAAACCACCAGTCGCTTCTCAGTTCCCAAAAGCGGGGTTTGGGCGTAAACCACAGCCCTTGTGAAACCAGTTTTCCCCTGCCCCCCCAGTACCCCCTTTCTTTGGGCGGGACTCAGGGGAGGATTATCCTGCCAGCCCCCTTGGGCTTATCAACTGTGATCGGACGGGAGAGCTGCCTGAAACCCAAAAGCTATCGGTTGCACATCACTTGCAGGGGGGGGGTTTCAGCAGAAAGTTTCTGAGCTCTCTGGGGAAAAGCTTCAGCAGCGACCCCTCCTCGGCGGGAAATTTTGCTGTCTGGGGAGGGAGAAGCAGGTAACAGGTCTGGGGGCTTACAACAGTTTGACTGCGAGTTATAGCGAAAACCCATAAAAAACTGTTATCAAATTTTCCCAATTCACTTTACCCCCAGGGGGGAAACCAAAAAGTCCAAGGGGTGCCCCTTTAACGGCGCCAGTCTCATCCAAATCGGGGGCGTTCCCCTTTGTTTGCTGTGAAATGGTCCTGTAGGGAACCCCCCAATTTCGGGGGGGCATCCAAGGGGGGGGGGGGGACGGGGGACAAAATTTAAATTTCCATTTTCCCCCAAATCCAAACCAGCAAAAACATTTGGTTTGGAATAGAGTCAGGGGATTCCCACTTCTCTCTTTCCCTTTCTGTGCTCCCCAACCCCGGGATAAAAAACGGGCCATTGGGGACCCCGAGGGGAATCCCCCCAAATCCAGTCAGGGACATAGCCCTTTCCAGTAAGGATTTTCCTCGGGAGTTCACCAACTCGGGGCGACCACGTCCCCTCTCCCACCACTGCCCTTTGAACCCAAAGGGAAAATTTGTTGCCCCATCACGGGGTTTGCAAATTGTGCTGCTTTTTCCCTTTCACCCCCAAGCCAAAAGGTAGAAAAAGGGGGGCCCTGCCCCGGGGAATTTCAAAGGGCGTAGGGGCCCTCTTCCTTTTGTGGGAACAGGGGCCCCTTAACATGCCCCACTTTTTTTACGGGTAAAGCATTTGCGCGGGTCAGTACTGGATGGGTGGGTTCTTGGGGGCCCCCCAGGGGAAATAACCATTTAGGGGGGCGGAGGGCCCGATGGGGAGGGGGGAAAGGGGGGGATCCCCAAGCGGGCCTTACCTCTCCTCCAGGGGGACTCAGGTTTTTTTCCCCCGGGCCCTTCGGGCCCCCCTGTTTTGGGAAAAACATAGGAGTCTGCCAGGTCCCCCGCCTTTGGGGGTTTGGGCTTCCAGCCCGCAGACAAACTGACAACATCCGCGGGGACAATATGAAAAAGCTGCCCCCTTGATCATCGGTTTCCCAACAGGTCGTAAAAGGGCTGGAGACAGAAAGCCCCTTTTACCCATTTTGTTTGGCAGGTGGCATTTAAAACCGCTTTCCACATCGGCGTAGTTTCCAGGGGCCCTTTCCCTTTTAGACCCCCGAAATTTTCTGCGATAAAACCTCCGGAGTGAGGGATATTTTCCGTAAACCCGGGACCCCTCTTTTTTGGCGTCATAGTCCCCTCTTGCTCGGGTTTAGGAGGTCCAAAAAACCTCCAAGGCTTTTCTTTTGGGTCCGGGGGGTCAGATACCCGTGCCCACTCCTTTTTGGGCAATGATATTGCCTAAAAATTTTTTCAATCCCCCCGTAGGAACACCCCAAAGTCCCCATTCTTTTCCATCACAGGAAAGTTTTTCCAGTTGGGGTTTCAAGGGGTTTTGTATCCTGGGAAAATGGGGGGCCGGGCAAAGCCTCACCCCTTTCAAGGTGTGCCACCTGAGCTTGAGGTCCCTTTCAGCTTAAACGCCCCTGGCCCCCCCCTCTCGCTCTCTCTCAGCTTAAAGCTCGGGCCGCCTTCCCCGCTGCTTGACGCTCGGCTTGCGCTCAGCCCCCCTCTCTCGCTGCCCTTTCGCTCAGCTGCCCAGCCTCTCTCTCTGCCTGTTTTGGAATTGGGAGGAAAAGTTTTGGGGGCGCACAATAGGGCACAAGCGCCCCAAGGGTTTTTTTCAAAGCCCTGCCAAGCCAAAGCCATGCCTTCCCCCGAGAGCTGCCCCTGCGGGGGTCCTCAGGGGGAAAATTAAATTCAAAGGGGCATACTCCGTCAATTGGACCTGGCGTTGTCAGTTTTTTTCTCTCTACGCCGGTCCGGGGGCTGCAGAAACGTCTCCCCCGGGGTTTTTCCAAAGGGTCAGCTGGGCCTTTTTCTTTGCCGCGGGAACAATATCTCTCCCTCACCGGGGGGGCGGAGAAATTTTTTCTTTACTTTGCTTCTTGTAAAGGGTGCCAAATTTTCCCCAAAACACCCCTTTGGGCCCAAAAAAAAGATAAAAAGAAAAAACAGGGAGGGGAAATGATTGATTGTTTTCCCCAAAAAAAGTAAGCCCCTGCGTTAATTCTTTTTAAAGGGCTGGGGTAATCTTCACAAAGATACAGCCAGTCTTTTATTTCAGGGAATAATTTTCCCTTTAAAACCAAACAAAAAATGTTCAAAAAAAAGAAAAAAAAATCCCCCCGCTGCCACCAATTTGTCACGTTAAACCCCTCACCAAAACGTGACTGGGGGGCCACTGAAAAGGGGGGAAAACTTATATCCAAATCGAGCTCACCTCTCAATCCGGGAAACAAATCAAACTTAAAATTTGTACCACAAGACAGTCCGCACCCCCAAAAATTTTCCGTTGCCACCACCTTCCCTTTTAATTTAAACAAAAAAAAAAGAAAATCAAAAAGGGGGTCACCGGGAAAGGATCTGGGGTTTCCCCACCGATTTCTAAAAACAAAAGTAAAAAAAAAGCTTACAGGTCAACCCCACTGCCCCCTTTTCATAGTTACCAAAAAAAAACCCCTTTCCCTTTAAAAAAAATTTGGGCCGGCAAACCAAAAAAGAGTTAGCGAATTACTGTTACCTTTTAAAATAAAAATGAATTTTTAGTGCTTACAAGCAAAAATATGAAAAATAAAAAATAAAAGACACACACACAATAAAGTTTTTTTAAAAAAAAAGGAGAAAAAAGGAAAACTCCACACTTACAAGATGTTTTCCCCGTCCCGGGGTAAAGGGGAAAATTAGACACAGCTCACTTTAGAAAGAAGGACCCCCTAAACCCATGACCCCCGTTAAAGGGGGCCCGAGCCATTTTTTACCCAGCCAGGCTTTTCTCCTCTTTTTGGCTGGAGTTATGAAAAGGAGGTGGAAATTTACAGCTTTTTTGAGGGGGGTTATTGTATTTTTGTTCCACAAAAGGGGGCCCCTCACGGACTGCCCTCTCTGGGCAAAACAAAGGAAAAACTCTGTTCCCCCGGCTGGCGGGAAAAAAGGTTTTTTTTAAAGGGTCAAAGGTTTTCAGGGTTTTTAGGTTTTCCAGGACCCCTTTCATACACAATCCTGGGCCCCTAAAGGGGCAATGATCCCTTTGGGCTCTAAAACAAATTTCCTTACCCCTTTAAAAATCAAAGGGCTTTGGGGGGGTTTTTTTGGCCCTAGGACCAAAAAATTCTTTCCAGGGGAAAAAAGGGGGGAATGCTGCCCCACCCCTCTGAAAATTTTAGGATTTAGTATGAATTAAAATACATTTTAAATTTCAATACTGTACATAACCCAAAGGGCAAGTGAATTACCAGAAAGGGTTTCGCGCCCCCTGGTAAGCAAAATCTATGGGCCGGCGAGGTTTCCCGGGCCCCCCCTCCCCCCCCCGCCCCGGGCCCCAAAGGCCCTAATTGCGGGCCCGCAATTTAACCGGTGAAACCCAGCCTTAAACCCCCCAAACTCAAAATCGATTCCCTTGACCTCTGCTCCCTCTTTTTCTCTCTGAAAAAGTACAGTCTGTATGGAACAAGCTATCCTACCCAAAAATTTTTTTTCACGTGACTTACCTTCATTTGGCCCGACAGAAACCTGGCTGACCCCCTCTAAACACCCGCCCCCCTCTGCCCGCGCTCTCCTTTTGTGGCCTCCCGTAAAAACCCCCAAATTTCCGCCCCAATAAAAAGCCTGGCGGGGGTGTGGGTTTCTCCGTCGGGCAAACCCGTTCCTTTGGGCTCCTCTCCCCCCACCTTCCCTCATGTTCCCCTCCTTTGGGGCACTCTGTCTACATTTACCCCCAATCTAAACCTCCAAAATGACCTTCGTCTAAACCCCCACCAGGCCCTTTCCAGCTTTCCCTTTTAACCCCTTTTACTTCCCTTTCTTCATTTTTTTCCACTGGGCATCCCCATTATCATCATGGGAATTTTAACTTTCCATCGACACACTCCCCACTGCTGACCAAAATCCCTTTACTTCTCCTCTTCTTTCGGGCCCTCCCCCCCTTTTACCTCTGGGGCCACACACCCTCAACCCCCCCTTTTCCCAACTTCTCAAAAAGTCCTCTCCCTATTTTTTTGGGCCCCAAACCCGCTTTCCCCCCCCCACACCTCCACCCCACCTAACCTTTTTTGTCTAAAATCTAATAAAACCCCCCCGGAACTTCCAAAATCTTAACCCTCGAAATTCTCTTAAAAAGGGCCAAACCCCATCAAAGAAAATTCACACCACAGTGCCCCCCCCTACAACGGGAGAGTTTCCCCCACCTGCCCCTATAACGCCCATTTAACCCACATCTATACTTCACCATTACTTTCTCCCCCAAAACCGCTTCTCCAATGTTACTCATGTTAAGCTTTCCCTTTTACTTTTAAAACCAAACCCCTCTACCTGGGATTCTTTTTCCCCCTGCCATCCCAACCCTTTTTCCGGAATTAGTGTGTTAACATCTCAGCCCTCACTCTTTGTTTAAAAATTTTGTTAACCCCTGTCAATTTTTCCCTTTTCCCCCTTTAAATAAGCAAACCTTTAACCCTTCCCTTAAAAAACCACTTTGACCCCTCCTCTCTGTCCAAATTTTTGCCCCATCTCAAAAAGCCTTCCCTTTTTCCTTTTTAAAATCCTGGAACAAGCATGTCTATTTTTCAACTGGGCCCCTCACCCTCTCCTCCAAAATCTCTTCCCGGCCCCTTCAATCTGGTTTCCAATGCCACCCCTCTAAAGAAACCGCCCTAACCAAATCATTTAACGACCTAGTAACGCTACGCCCCCCCAACCACAAATTTTTCCCCTCCTTTTTAGGGCTTGTCCTTTTGGGCCCCGACATTGTTTACCACTACCAAAAGGGTACAAAACCCCTTTCCCTTTCCCCGGCAAGGATAGACCCTTTTCCCCCTTTTCCCGGAAACTCCTCATACCTCAAGATCGAAAATTCGGGGGTCTCTCACTCATGCCCTCCCCTCTGTTTATGTCCCCCCCGGGGGCAGTTCTTGGGGCCCATTACTCTTTTAAAACGGGTTTGGGCCCGGGGCAAATCATGCTTTAAAATTTTGGGGGCCGTAACCCCTGAGCTGACAACACCCAACTTTACATTCCGGGGCCCCGATATTAAAATCTCTTTCTCCCCTGGATCCCAGACTGTCTATAACCAAAACTTTTTTCTAAATTTTTCCTCCCCAAAATTAAAAAAAAGAAAACTGAATTCATTTCCCCTTCCCACTGTCCAACCCCTCCCTCCCCCCCCCTTTATCTCTCTATCCAGTCAACGGCCTTTCACTGCTGGTCCCGCAAGTCCCTGTTTTTGGGAAAAAACCCAAGACTCCCCTCTGTCCTTCAAACCACACATCCCAAAACCCCTTTCCCCCCTGTCTCCCCCTTTCCCCCTGAAAAATATCTCTCGAATCCGCTTTATTCCCCGAACCCAAAAAATGATTCCCCTTTGCCCCTTTTTATGTCCCCCCTAGAGTACTGCAACTTTAAATTTTATGCATCCCCCTCGTCAAACACCTTGCTCCCCTAAAACCCTCCTCAACTCTCTGGGCCCCCCTGACCCACCTTTTCATTCCTCCTCCTCTGCCTCTCCCCTCTGCCAATCCCTCCCCGGGTTTTCCCTTGCCCCGATAATACAGTTTTTCCCGTTCAAGTTACTAACCATGACCTACAAGGCTCCCATTTAACCCCCTCCCCTCCATACTTTTCTGCCTTAAACTTGAGATATTTCCCCTCATTCAATCTCTGCTCCCCACAGGGACCTTCTTCTCTGCTCTCCTCTTATCAGCTCCCCACACAAACCTCTCCAAAGGGCTTTTCCCAGTGCTTTCCCCAGCTCCCCAAACCACTGCCCAACACAAACAGACTCTCCTCCATCCCAGCTTCAAAACAACCTAAAGCCCATCTCTTCTGGAGCCTATTGCCTCCCAAAAACCCACTGCCACTTACAACACCCACACACATATTTTGCTCCTTACCTTCTGTCTTTTTTTAAACCTCCCCTTTTAGATTTTTTTTTATTCCGGGGAGGTTCCTCTCTCCCTCTGTAACCCGTTGTTTTTAATTTATTGTCGCCATTTTTTCTTTGTTTGACACATATCATTTTTTGGGGACCCCCTTTGAATTAAAAGCAAAACCCGGAAAACCCGTGTTTGGACGGGGCCCCCCCAGGGGGTCCGTGGATTTCCCCTGATGGGCACCCAGGTCCAACACAGGGGGCCACCAGGCCCTTTGCAAAACAGGGCCCCGCCCCGGCCCCATAATGCTGAGCCAGGCAGGGGGCGCTAAAACTTATCACCCACTTTCCTTTTCCTCGGCCACACAGCCGTCCCCTGCTTTTGTGACTGAGGGGCCCGCCGGGGGAGCATCCCAGCATGGTGGCGTTTATGACGTCAAGCTTAAACCCGGGGCAGGGTGAAGAGGGGGATGACGCTCGGGGGTTTGGGAAAAAGGTTTAAGGGTTTAGTTTTTATTGTTATTAAATTTTTTAAATTTCGGTTACCTATTAGAGAGGACCTATATCTATATACTTGCCCCTTTCTGAGGGGGGCCCTTTTTATATTTTCCCCCGCCTTAAAAGAGGGGGGCTATAAAAATTTTTCCCGATGGGGGCCCATCTATATAAAACCGGGCCCGCCTTGGGGGGCCCCTTTATTTTTACCTTCCTGACCCGAGGGGGCCTATCTATATACCTGCCTGGGCTGAGGGGGGCCTATTATATTTCCCCCCTGACTGAGGGGGGCCCATCTAAAAAATCCCGCCTGACTGAGGGGGCCTATCTATATTCCTGCCTTAAAACCGGGGGGGTTATATTTTACCTTCCTGGGGGGCCTAGCTATATACCTGCCTTATGAGGAGAGCTATATTTACCCCGACTGAGGGGGGCCTATCCCCAAAAACCTGCCTTACTGAGGGGAGCTTTATAACACCTACTGAGGGGGCCTTTTTTATATAAACCCGCCTTTCTGAAGGGAAACTATATATACCTGACTCGGGGGTTATTATATTTTCCCGCCCTTTCTGAGGGGAGTATAAATAAACCCGCCGGGGGGCCTTTCTATATACCTGCCTGCCTGGGGGGGGCCAAACTATACATCTTATGTGGAGAGTTTTTATATACCTTCCTTGGGGGGCCCAGCTATATACCTGCCCTTTCTGGGGGAGAGCTATATATACCCGATTTTAAAGGGGGGCCCTTTTTATATACCTGCCTTTCTGAGGGGGGCCTTTTTTATAAATTTTTCCCCTTTTGAAGGGAGCTATTTGGGACCTTTCCGAGGGGCCTTGCTATATAAATTTCCCCCCCTAGGGAGAACTATATAAACCGGACTGAGGGGGCAATATCTATAAAAACCCACCCTTTCTAAAGGGGGTTATCTATGTCCTTCCTTTCTGAGGGGATCCCAAAATCATTCCTTCCTAAATAGGGGGCCCCATTAAAACTTTTCCCATCTGAGGGAAAACCAAAAGCGCTTCCCATCTGATTAGGGGGGTATAGCGCTACCACACTTAGGGGGAAATTTTATTTCCTATAAGGGAAGGGTTGCTGGAAAATTTAGGATTTAATTATTTGTGTCCAAATTTAACCCGGGACGAGTTGGCCCGGGGGAAGTCCCGCAAAGGTGGTGTGGACCCCAAAGGAGAAAAAAAAGGGGAAAGTGAACCAAATCACCCAAAAAACGGGCACCCGTAAAATCACTAAATTTTCCCAATTATATTCAGTTTTTGTTGCAACTTAAGGTTTAATTCCCGTAATGGGGGGGGGTATTTTTCAGTTTGTTAGTGGCGAAAATGTGTTCATGGTTTTAGGTTTTGATTCAGTCACCCCATGGTGAGTTTTGGGGGCCCTGTTTTTTGGTGGAAATTTAGTCACTGTGGTTTTTGTTTTTGTGATCATGGTTTTGGCTGTATTATGCAAATCATTAAAGTGGTGGTGATGTGTGGTCATAGTGGGGATGTATTCAGTCACTGTGGGGGGGAATGAAGGGGGTGGGTTTTTTGCGGCTTTTTTCAATCACTATGTTGGGGGGGATTTTAAAAGGTCATAGTTTGGTGGGATTTTTTCAGTTTTACTATGGGGTGGGGATTCTGGTCCCTGGGGTGAAAGTTACTATTCAATCATATGTGGGGGGATATGTAATCATACGGGTGGTAAATTTTCAGTCACTATGGGTGGTTAAAAATGGTCAAACTGTGGTGGGGATTTTTACTCACCACTATTTGGGGGGGATATGTTTAAACAAATGGTGGTTTATTAAATTTATCGCTATGTGGTGGTTAAAAATGGGTCATACTGTGGTTGGTATTACTCACTCACTAAGTGGTTTTGGGGGAATGGGTCATTATTTTTTTCTTTTTTGGTCTTAATTACTGGGAATTTTTAAACCTTGGGGTTTGGGTTTTCTGTAGTAGTGTTATTTGGTAACTGTACTTCCATTATTTAGTGGTTTTATACTCAGTACTTTGTGTTATAGCTTTTGATATATTTTTATTTATCTATCTTTAGTCCTTTTATGTTTACTACTGGTGTCCTGCTGCAATTAGGTGAGGGAGACTCAGAAGCCCCAGCCTTCCATCTTGATTACAGATTAGTGTGATGATGTCATCACATCCGTCTGTATAAGTTGACTTGAGACCGGGCAGGGCCGCATACAGGTGGCAGAGACAGCGAGGCAAAGTGGGCCCCTAAATGATCTCCTCTGGTAGGCCCTAGGCACCTCAGTCTGACACTGCGGGGAACTAATGGCGCTTTAAAATAAATAATAATAATAATAATAATAGGCAGTTGCCGTCCTATAGGATGGGTGTGAAAGCAATTGTTCATCGGTGAGCTGCATCTATTGCATTTCACCCAGGTAGCACTGGGGCTTGTTTTGCCTCCTACTGGGCTTAGTTTGTTGTCCAGCCATTGTGCTGTGAGTATGACCATGTGTCTGTGTTTTTGAGTAAATAGCATCCCCTTTTTCTGTAATTTCCTTTGCAAATTGCTAATAAGCTTAGTGTAGGGACTCACAAGAAAATGAGGACCCCTGATGTGGGTTGTGAGCTTTGTCCTTTGACCACAACACCAACTAATACCTGATATTAGATATTCATCAAACTTGTACTTTTACCCTGTAATACTGGGGTAGCAGAGGGGGGGGGGGCAGTATTATGTTTTGGACACTTGAAATATGCTCGGCAGTCCACACAATCGAATGGTAATCGCATCATCTATTGGTTGTAAGACAGCATGACGTACCACACGTATCTATATAGTGGCCCTGTGTATCGCCTTATCTATATGCAATTATAATACTAGCAATCACCCCTCATGCATGTCGGCTTGTGAGTGGTTCTCTTATCAGTATATTTGCATTTGTGCAGTGTGCCCATGTATGATGTTGTGGCTTTTCTGCAGCCTGGTGGGAGCTGGTACTTATTCAGTGTGCAGTTGTTTATTATTCAGTTGCCCTCCTGGTGGACGGGTGTGGGAGCAACTGCCCCTTAGTTATTTTGCACCAGCTATATCTCCCCCAGATAGCACGGGGGCTCCTAAGGCTATGCCCCTCCCACTGCAGTGGAAAAAAAACGACCTGAAAACGAATTACTAAAAACTTTCCCTTTAAAAACTGATTTTTTCTGTCCACGGGCCGGGTTCAAAAGCAGCTGAAAAAAACATCCGTTTTTTTGGTCTTTTTTTCGTTTTTTTGGAGCTTTTTTTTGGAGCGTTTTTTGAAGCTTTTTTTTTAAAAGCCCCTTTGCCCTTTTGGCTTTTTAATTTTATCCCAACCTTTTTTAAGCCTTGGATTTAACTCCACCCTACAGGCGGAGTTAACATTTTTAATTAGTCCTTCCTTTAGATCACTGTAGCCTTTTTACAAAATTGCCCCTTTGTACTGCTCCCCGTGCTGCTACTTTTTTTAAAAATTTGCCCCAAATTTTCCCTTGAAACCAAAAACCCCAAAAAAACCCACTTTAAATCCTTGCATACACAAATAACGGGAAATTAGCGTAAAAATCTGTAAAGAAAAGGATTTTAGCCCCCAAAAACCCCCCAAAAAACGCATTTTTGCCCCAAATTTCCCCAAAAAAAAAAAAAATATTTTTATTGCAAAAAGCGAGATAAATTTTAAATTACCCCAAAAATTTTTTTACAGAATTTTGGGATCTTACCCCCCAAAATTTCCGTAAAAAAAAAGGGTTTCCTGGCCCCCGAAATCCAAAAAAAAATTTATTTATTTGGGGTCAAAACAAATTTCCAATTTATTAGCCCCAAAAAACTGTAAAGAAAAACGGATTTTTCCCCCAAAAAGCCTTAAAAAACTTTTTTTTTTTTTTTTGCGCCAAAATCCGAAAAAAAAACCCCTTTTTTTTAGGGGTCAGGGGCGAGAAAAAAACCTTATTGGCACAAAATCGAAAAAAAAATTTATTTTTAGTGTCGAAAAAACGTAAAAAAAACTTTTTTTTTTTCCCCAAAAATTTCCGAAAAAAAAACGTTTTTTTTTTGCCGTCACCGGCGAGACACGTTATTAGCGCCAAAATCTGTAAAAAAAATATTATTTTTAGGCCAAAAAAACGTAAAAAACGTATTCTGGGCCCCAAAATCCGAAAAAAAAAGGGAATTCTGGCCCAAAATCCGAAAAAAACGTATTTTCACACCCAAAACAAAAAAATTTTTAATTAGACCAAAAAAATTTTTGGGAAAAGGATTTTTTTAGCATAAAAAATTTCCCGAAAAAAAAAAACAGTTTCGACGGCAAAATCTGTAAAAAAACGTTTTTTTAAAAAGCAAAAAAAAATATAAATTTTGGGGAAAAAAACGTTAGCGACCAAAGCATGATCATTTGATTACAAAAGGTAAAAAAAAGGGACTCATCAGAAATAGAAAACCCAGTTTTTAAAAAAAATGAAAAACCCCTTTGGGTTAAAACCCACTATAGGTGGGATTTTGGGTCCCGGGAGGGTTTTTCTTTTAAAAAATTTCCCGCGGCAAAAAAAACGCCGCGAAAACGCCCCAAAAAAAAGCCCAAAAGACGTCCGGGGAAAATTTTACATAGACTCCGTAGTAAATTTTTCTCCCTTTGAAACTGGCGTTTTTTGGGAGCAGGGTTGCAAAATACAACCAGTGAAAAAAACGAGCATTAAAAAAAAAGCCCATGTAAAAACACCCAGGGGGGGGTTTTTACAAAAGGGGCTATGGGAGATAATTACATTATTTTTTCCCCCAGCTTTTTTTTAAAAAAACAAAAAAACCGGCAAAAAAAGGGAACGTTTTTTCTTTTCGGGTTTTAAGACAACCCCTTAAGCCCCCCCCACTGGGTTAAAATTTCAATGGTCCAGCCATTGACTGTAATTTTGGCCTTGTGTGGGGTGTTTTTTAAAGAAAAAAAAAGGGCTAATTTTTTTTTATTTTTTGTTTTTGGGATGTGGTTTTTGATGGTGATTTCGGGGGACTGGTTTTCCTCCTCTATTACTTTTTAAAGGATCCAGCACTAAATTTCCACCTCAGGAAAATGGTTTGTCATCTAAATTTTCACCCCTTTAAAAATAAATCCTTTCTAAAAAAAATTTTGTTCCTGTGCCCCTTGCAGTCAGATTTTGGACGCCGATTCTGACGGGGAAATTGAGGGGTTTGTGTGAACCTAACCTAAGAATAACAAAAAACACACCAAAAAACTGGCAATTTGGGGGGCGGGAAGGAGAAGTAACTTTGACAAAGGCTAAAAAAGCCCGTAAAATCCAAAATTATAACATCACTTTTTTCCGTATGGTGAACAAAAAGGGAGGAAAAAAAAAAATTTAAAGAAAAGGAATTTCATCGCCCCATAACCCCGCCCCCTCGTGTGCAGGGTTTGTGTCTGGTCCCACATCACCCCTAAGCCCCCCCCTTGGCCCACAAGGATTTTTTCCCGGGGTTTGTTGCTTCGGGTCATGTTCCCTTGAATTTTTTAGGTTTTTTTCCTTTTTTCAAATTTAAACAAAATCAAAAGAAAATACAAAAATAATAGGCCCCCAAACCCCAAAAATAAAAACCTTTAATTGAACCGTTTAAATAAAAAAAACAATACCCCTAAAATACATAAACAATTTCCCAAAATAAAAAAGTGCAAAAGTGTTCCTAAAATTACAAAAAAATAATAGAACCATCCCTTTACAATTTAACCGATATCACCATATACAAAACATATTAAAAAAGGATAATCAAAACCCTTTAATAAAATCTGGGAAAGGACAGAGTTTTCTTCCAAAAGGGAGGGCCCCCACCCCATCGGGGGCCCTAACCCATTAGGCATTACTTTTAATGCCAAACCTAATATGTCCTAATCCAAAACCCGAACACCTATTAATTAGAAATACACAAATACAAATGATACATAAACAGCAAATTCATCCAAAATACATATAGCCTTTTTTAACTTATCCCCTTAAATGGTCAATGCCATGGGAACACCAAAAAAACCTTTGACGCACCCCCCCCTTTTTTCTTAGATAACAGGGGTTCATCAGGGGAAAAGGCAAATGTGGCTATTTTTTTCCAAACAAGCCCACAAGGGAGCCGAAGGCTAGATTTTGCAACCACCACTGCTAGGATAAAAAGCACTATTTAGAAATACCACTTCCAACATATATATAACACAATAACCAAAAAACCCTCCCTTGCCAAAACGAGCGCCAATTGAAATTCATTCATACCGGCGTACCGCCACTTCCTTCAGCGTGTGTAAAAACCTAACGCGCAGGCGCGAGACACATGTGAATCGGAAAGAGCGACAGCTCACTTCCGCAACTGTGCACATTGATGACTGTGTCTTGATAGTGATAACTTCACAGAATGGGCCGCGCATGCGCAGTCCGTGCTACGCAACGCCAGAAAACACAATCACTGACCGCCGCTACACGCTCAGAAACTTTGGACCTCAAGCGCCTGTGCCATCAACGCCAGGGAAGTACTACTAAACAGAACGGTCCCGTCAGGTTTAAAGACTTAAAGGGCCTTCCTTAATATCTGATTTATCAATAGAAAATTTAACATAAATAATGACCTTAGTTACCCAATTTTTTAATTGACACAAAGTCTTCCCTTATACACCTTAATTATAGATATTAAACTATTTTATACCTTGCTCAAACTTGAATCAGAGATACAATCTAGGGATCAATAGTTATTGTACCACTATATTTTAGATAACCCAAAAAATACATAACGATACAGAGGGTAAGAACTATCTCGTTCCAATTAACCCAATGAAGGGTTAGAGCACACCAATCCAAAGAGAAAAACACAGAATAATTAAAAGAAAAATCCAACTATAGAATCTCATTAAGCCTTTAGGGTTTAACTTTTCTCGAGCCCAAATATCCATTCGGTCTCTTTTTGAAGCAATTTCTTGTCCACATCCCCGCCTCTCGGGGACTGCTGAATTTTTTCAATCGCCAACACTTTTAACCCAGAAAAGATGCCATTATGCTTTAGCCAAATATGATGAGCCAGGAGAGTGTCCCTGTGATTCCTCACATCCCAAGATTTCTCTCCAAATCTCTTCTTCAGAGCTCTAACAGTCTTCCCTATATACTGGAGACGCACTCACAGATAATCATTATAAAACAACTCCCTTTGTATCACAATTTAAGAAATCGCGAATCTCATACTCTTTCCTGGTGGACATACTCTTGAAATTCTTTGTTTGCATCACGTAGGGACAATATATACACCTTCCGCATTTATACATTCCCAAAGGTTTACGATCAAGCCAAGTTCCTTCTTTTTTAGGAGGAATATAGTGGCTATGAACAACCCTATCCCTGATGGACCGCCCCCGTCTATACGTGATCAAAGGGCGTTCCACCAGTACCTCCTTAAGGTCCTGATCACATTGGAGAACCCTCCAATGTCTTTTAAGAATTTTGAAGACTTCACTTGACATTTATCATATGTCCCAATTATCCTAATTTACTATTTTGTCAACCTTCGTCTTTCCCTTTAGACATCAACAGACCCGATCTATCAGAAGTAAGCGAATAATTAAATGCAGATTGTAACGTGCGCAATGGATACCCTCTTCTTAAAAATCTATTTTTAAGCTCTCTTGACTGTTTATAAAAGCTCTCAATCTGTGAGCAATTTCTCCTCATCCTGAGGTATTGCCTCCTTGGGAAACCGTTTGAGGGTTCTGGAATGATGGCTCTCCCACCTCAACAAATTATTTGTCGCCGTTGGTTTCCTGAAAGTAGCAGTCTGTATCTGTCCAAGCGAGTCTATCCAGATCTTAATATCCAAAAAAGACAGCTCCTTTTCATTGATTTCACTCGTAAACCGCAAACCAATTTGATTAAGATTTAAGGCAGATACAAAATCCTCAAAGTTCTTATTGGATCCCTGCCACAATATAAACACGTCATCGATATATTGCCCCCAGAATAATATTCGGGATGCAAATTCATTTCCTTCCTCTCCGAACACCAGAGTCTACTCCCAGCAGCCCAGAAACAAATTAGCATATGTGGGAGCACACGGGCTCCCCATTGCCGTGCCCCTGAGCTGGTGGTAGAGCCTAGGCCCGAAGAGGAAGAAATTGTGAGTCAAGGCAAACTCCAATAGTCTTAGAATAAAGATGTTATGATTCCTATATTGGATCCCCCTAGTTCTAAGAAAATGTTCGGCTGCCTTTATCCCCAGCTCATGGTGGATACTGCTGTACAAGGTTTCAACGTCAATCGAGGCTAACTTCTCATCTGGATCAACATTAATCCCTTCTAGCCTTCTCAACAAATCCGAGCTATCTCTAATATAGAAAGGCAAACTAGTTACAAATTGTCTCAAGACCTTATCCAAATAAACTCCAATATTTTGAGTGAGAGAATCAATACCAGACACTATAGGACGTCCTTTTAACGGGTTAATCCCCTTATGCACCTTGGGAAATGAATAAAAAGTAGCAATTTTTGGCTTTTTAGGAAGGAGGAACTGTTACTCATTCTTTGATATCAATTCCAGGTCTAATGCTTCCACCACAATTTCTTCCAGATCCTTCAAATAAACCTCAGTAGGGTCTCTTCCCAAAATAGCATAATTTTCTTTATTACCCAGGAGGTCTTGACACATTATATAATATTGTTCCTGATCTAATACCACAATATTACCCCCCTTGTCGGACGGCTTAATGACAATACTTGTGTCCTGTTCTAGTGCAAATAGGGCCTTCATTTCTCTAGCAAACCCTTTTTACCAAAATTTTTTTTC
>JAODAL010035168.1:0-43267 GCA_025379985.1 Phyllomedusa bahiana | reverse complement strand
CACCCCGCGGGCCCCCCGCTCAAGCAGGAATGGCAGTTTTGAATTTTCCCAGAGCACTGGATGATTTGTGATGATTGGGAGAAGGGTGTTGTAATGAAAAAAAATTGAGCTTTTGGGATTAATAAGGGTTTGGAAAAAAGGAAATGTCCCTTACCCAAAAAAACCACCCCCACTGTCAAATGGAGGTTAAAATTTAAAGTTTTGGGGGTTTCTTGAAAGGGCAAGGATACTTCACCGATAAGGGGGAAATGGTGGAGATTTCCCCAAAAAACCCTGAGGAAACCCCCTTCCCCCTTCTTCAAAAAATAAAATGGGGTCGGGCGTGCTTCCAGCAAGAAAATAAAAAAACAGCCAAGGCAAAAAAGAGTGGCTCAAAAAAGAAGAATAAGGTCTGGAGGGCCTAGATCTCCAACCCTAACCCAAATTTCTTTATGTGAATTGAAGCCCCCGAGTTGAAGGCAACACCTAAAAATCTTAATGATTTGGGATACCTCAAAGGATTACCAAAAATTCTATAAAAGTGGAAAACCCCTCATCATCAACTACAAAAAATTTTGACTGCTGTGTTTCCCAAACGGGGTTTTGCCCCCAAAATTTTAAAAAAGGGTTTTAGCCCCGAAGTGATTTTCCCTTACCCCCTTACCCTTCGGGGGAGAATATAAACAAATCATGCTGATCATGCCCCTGAGGGGTGAGGGGAGGGGGTGAGCAGAAGTGAGGAAGAAGGGGGGTTCTCAAAAGTTTTCAAAAATAACAACAACGTGGATTCTTATCAGAAAGATATCCCTGCACTTTCTACCCCTTAAAAGCCCCTTATTTTCCCCTGCATCAGAAAAGAAATGAAAAACACAAACACGGCCCCAATCAGCTCTTTCAGGTAACAAGGGGACTGAGCAATGCTGAGCCTAAGGGTTCACTTTTTTTAATCCAAAATTATTAGAAAAGTTATTAAATACCCCTTTTGGAGGATCCCCCCCTAACTTTAATGTGGAAAACCCTTTAAGTTTTTTTGCCCGGGGGTCAAATATTTTTTTTTCACGTAAAATGAAAGAAAATTTATATAATTTTTACAAAGGGTTTTTGGATTTTATTTTGGATATTTTTTTCCAAAGTTAAAAATAACCCACCCTAAAATTTTGCTGTTCTTCTTTGTCATGGGGGAAAACTTTAAAAATTAGCAAGGGGTCAAATAATTATTTCCCTTTGTATACCCCAGCAAGTGAACCATATGTATGATTTTTCTAAAGAAAATCCTAAAAACCAGAGAAAACATTTTCTTAAATTTCGACCAAATAAAACTGGCCCAAAGACAAAATGTGACCACCCATTAAAATCATTGTTTTTAGGTGCTCGCAGACATATATTACGCTAAAGTGACCCGAGAGTGGTTACTTTTTTAAACTTGGGCCCCCCAAAGTGTTACGTGCGCTACTTGAAGTGATCAAGGTGAGTTTTTTCTTTTTTTTCCATCCGGCCCCAAAACCAGACGACTCCTCTAACCATTTCAAAATTTTTCCCCAATTTTTTAGCACCTATATAGCTAGCTACCTGCCTACCTACAGGTGGGTGGGGGGGAGGGGGAGGAGTTAGATACCTTTTTACATGTGGGATTTTTTGGGAAAACATGGGGATGCCCCCCCCTCATAGAACCCCCTTTTTTGGGAAAACCCTGTTGTGTGGGGATGGGGAGTCACCCATTGTTCCTTTATCAGCCCCCATTGGTTAGGGAGGTATATAGACCCCACAATAGGTACGTAGGTATATAGTTATCCTCAGGTAAGTAAGTATATAGTCACTTGATAGGTAGGTATATAAGTCCCATTAGTAGGTAGGTAGGTTTATGGGTACCCTTGGTAGATAGGCCCCCTCAGTACATAGACAGGTATATATGGCCCCCTATAGGTAGTTTATATAGTCCCCCACAGTAGAGAGGTAGGTATAGTATGTAGGTAAACAAGGGCCCCTGTATACAGCCACTTTCAGTAGCTAGGAAGGTACATAGTGCCCCCAGTAGTTCGGTAAATAGGTCCCTTCAGTATTTAGGTATATAGGTAGGTATATATACTATCTCAGTAGTTAGGTAGGTATATAGGTCTCCTAGAAGGTTGTTAGGTATACTGTTCCTCCAGTATGTAGGTTGGTAGGTTCCCCCCCCCCCCCAGGTAGATTGGTAGTTATACTGATCCCCAGGTAAATTGGTAGTTGTATAGGGCCCCCCTATATGTAAATAGGTGTCACGGTCCATGCCGCGGCCATCGTTCCGGACCGTGGACATGACTGTGTCTCTGCTGGGTTCCTGTGTTTGTTCTGGTTCCTCCTGTGCCTTTGTGTCTGTGCACTCACCTATCCTCGCTCCTATTCCTGTATGTGTCTGCATGCGCTCCCTAGGGTTCGCTGGTCTGGATTCAAAGGGCCAGTGTCCCAATTACCTGTCCAATGACCTACAACCTCCTGTGATTTAAGGAACTTCTTGCCTATGTTCCTGGTCAGTTCATGATTGTCGACCTGAACTCCTGACCTGCTGCTGTAGCTTGCTGTTCTTGTTTCCTATGTTTCTGCTGTTATCTGCTTCTGTTCCAGTGTCAGTTCATGATTGTTCACCTGAGATCCTGACCACTGGTTTCTGTACCTGCCATTATTCTTGTCTGTGACCTACATACATTTAGCCTGTCTGCTTGTTACCTGTTTAGTCTGCTGTTACCGGTCAGTCTGATACCGATATTTCTGTTTCTGCTGTATCCTGCCGTCTTGCTTGTCAGCTACCTGCCTGGGACCAGCTCCCAGTCTTGGGTTAACCCCGCTGTGTCCAGGTTGCTGTTCCTGTGCCTCCGTTCTGCCAGTTTGTACCTGCCTGCTATCTTGTCTAGGACTTACCTGTCATCTGCCTATAGCTACACCGGCCTGTGATCTGTCATCCCTGCCAGCACTCGATATCCTTGTCCTGCGACCTGGGGGTTCCCCAAAGCGAAGTCCATCTGGCCTTGCGGCGGGCTCCAGTGAAGATCAGGGGCTCCTTAGACTCCACGCTCCCTGGCGTGATCTCCAACAAAACCATCCTTACCCGCGGTGATCACAGTGGTTCCATCAAACATCCAGCATCCACTGTGTCAGTGCATACTGATATCGCTGTTCGTTACTTTAGGTATTGGTTCCAAAAGTTGGTATTTAAATCGGGTCCTCCAGTATGTTGGTAGTTATATAGGGCCCCTCAATATGTAGGTAGATATATATGCCCCCCAGTATGTTGACAGTTATATGGGATTCCCAAATATGTAGGTTTATATGTCCCCCAGTAGGTTGTTAATATTTAGGGCCATCCATTATGAAGGTAGGAGTGTATTTCCCCTCAGTAGGTTATACGGCCCCTCGGTATGTAGATAGGAATATATGTCCCTCACAGTAGGTTATATGGCCCTCCACTATGTAGGTAGAAATATATGCCCCCCAGGAGGTCATAGCCCTCCCCCACTATGTAGCTAAGAATATATGTCCCCTAGTAGGTTATAGGGCTCCCCAGTGTGTAGGTAGGTCTATATGTCCCCCAGTACGTTATAGGGCTCCTCAGTATGTAGGTAGGTATAGATATCCCCCAGAAGGTTATAGGGCAGCCCAGTCTGTAAGTAGATCTATCTGTCCCCCAGTAGTTTATAGGGTCCCCTAGTATGTAGGTATGTTCCTCAGTAGGTTATAGGGCTCCTCAGTATTTATGTAGATCTATATGTCCCCCAGTAGGTTATATGGTCCACTAGTCTTTAGGTAGATATAGCTGTCCTCCAGTAGGTTATAAGCACCCCCCTCCAGTATGTGGATAGGTATCTCCCAGACACTGTAAACCATCTGTATTAGTGAAGTGCATGCAGTGATTGGTGGTGTAGTAGCGCCTCTCTATGGTACTGAGTGGTACTATGTATTCTGTACTGCTCTTTACGTGTGCCAATATAAGCGGCTCCTTTGGGCATCAATGGAATGCAGCCCCATTTTCTTTTTATTTCTGAAACATCTTGTATAAAGTACATGTGAGGACTTTATCTGCATTAATTATCTGCTTCATTCTCTTTAATCATATTGCAACACACAATTGGCATGGTGAACATTTTCAATTCACTTTACTGGTATAAAAATATCCAAAAAATGTGAACAGCCATTTCAGCTATAAATGCAGCAGTTTAGTAACATGTACAACCTGTAGCATGCTCCTCCTCCTCTAAGGTTGATCTAGCAGTAGTCCATAGAGAAAGAGCCATAAACATCTCCGTGCTACCAGAACAAGTGATGTTTTAAGCTTGAGAAAGGAGGCCTGTCCTCTGAAATGTCACTTGGTCTTTTCATGACCAAGGCCCTAAGTGAGGGGAAGAAAACTCTGTGAGATGGCATCTTTGGCTCACAACTTTTATGTTGGTTAATATTATGAAACTGAACAGATCCTAAAGGAAGAGAACACAGTGACAACTGAGAAGTATAGAGTATAAAATTTGTGCACACAGCATGGGTGGTTAAAACACAATGGGCTTCATTTATCAAAAGTATCTAACAGTGCAATGGTCCTTGTTGCCAGGGTCTGACTGGGGGGCCTGGGACCCACAGGGAAGTTGATCTTGGGGGCCCATCCTACAGCTACAGTACATGAAAATATTACTTGTTAATTATTAGGCCTCTCGGACATAAATGCATTTACCACATAATACAGTGTGCAAAACTGAACTGTATTGTGCAGCACACAATACCAAGTGAGTAACACAGCTGTCTGTCTCACACACTTGTCACAGTCTAACATATCATACTGTAGATATACACATGGCTAAGTAGCTCCTTCCATATCCCCCACCAGTCCGCATTTAATATCCGCTTCCAAGTTTTCTATTGGTCATTCACCTCGCCACTTTCTAAAATAAACACCACCTTTGCTGTGATTGGCTGTTGATATTTAGTTCAACACCTGTGCGGAACACACCCCCTGTTTAGTGATAGGCTGCCTGCACTCTCTGTGTTGTGTGAAACTGAAGGCTGCTCTGCCCCTCTCCCAAGGACAGCTCTTATGTGAAGGAACTGGACAATGCTAGATTCACTCCTCCCACCCATATAATACACTCTGCTAGACACAATGACAAGATCTCACTTTAAGTAATATTAGGTGGCTGTATGTATAACTACTTACACCAATACAGGTGTTCTGGTTACAAGAAGCTTGTGGAGGGAGGTGACAGTTCTCCAGGCATGAGAACTGGCCATTACAGGAGGTCTGCAGAGCTATGACATCCTCTCTCTCCCACTGCTCACACAGAATGATGATGTCACCAGTCTTCAGTGTAGGGAAACTACTAGGAGGAGAGACCTGCCTCTGGATTTGAAGCTGTAACACAGAGAAAATGTGAAGATGCCTGCAAAAGCTTGTACTGAGAAAACCCCTTTAAAGCACCAAAAATACAAAACAAAAACTTTATTGGATCACACAAGTATAAATAATTAAAAAGCCAGAAAAGGCTCCAGCCATAAATAAAAGGACCCCTCTGGAAATTAATTAGAGGTAGTCAGTAAACCGCAACACAAATGTAAAATACTCTGTGCATAACATGGACACCCATACTATACCCAAAAAATATAGTCAATAGAGCATGACCTCTGATAGATACAAAACCATAAATAAAATGGCACAAAATATACTACATATGCTGCATAGGAGACATATGAGCAAAAAAATAAAAAATAAAATTAAAGATGAAAAATGAAGGCACTACAAAATGCATAAACATAAGTATGGATGAGAAAAAGTATAACCTGTCTACTGTCTACCCCACGCATATCGCCAAACAGCGTGGCTTCCACAGGGGTATGGAAATGACCTGATGACCCTTAAAAATAAGTCCAAATGAAAAAAATCACCAATGAGAAATGAATAAATAAGCAAACCTGCTCTTGATAAAACTAAATGCAAATACAACATCCGGGTATTGAACCCAGAGATTGAGCCAACATAACACATACGTAATAAAAGGATGAGACTGGTTATGATTACAGACCACATGATGTGCTCATAATGCAGCGAAAAACATTGAAAAAAATGGATGTTTGTGTGTGCATTGGAGACATAGCCTTATAGTTGTAATGTGTATTTAAAGTAATTTCATAAAAACTTTTTTTTGTGGGACAGTAAAATTTCTCTGTGTATCAAGCACATAATACATAGATTTTTACATAAAGGTTGTGACAGAGCGACTTCAGGTCACAAGACTCAGCCACTGGGGTGTTTGCAGCCGGGGGTACATGTCACCGAGGGGCCTGGACTTGGTGAAGTAGGAGCTGGCAGTAACCCAAGGTTACTGACACTTTGCAGATTTTAGCAAAGCTGCTTGTAGGGTGGGTGACTAATCCCACATACATATTATGTTCTATATCCTTTGTTGGCAATGACAGAGGTCTTCACAAGGTTGGCACACACTGTTGCTGGTATGTCATCCCATTCCTCCATGCAGATCTCCTCTAGAGCAGTGATGTTTTGGGCTGTCGCTGGGCAACACAAACTTTCAACTCCCTCCAAAGGTTTTCTATGGGGTTGAGATCTGGAGACTGGCGAGGCCACTCCAGGACCTTGAAATGCTTCTTTTGAAGCCCCTCCTTCGTTGCCCTGGTGGTGTGCTTGGGATCATTGTCATGCTGACAGACCCAGTCACGTTTCATCTTCAATGCCCTTGCTGATGGATGAGGTTTGCACTCAAAATCTCATGATACATGGCCCCATTCATTCTTTCATGTACACGGATCAGTCTTCCTGCTCCCTTTGCAGAGAAACAGCCTCAAAGCACGATATTGTCACCCCCATACTTCACAGTAGGCATGGTGTTTTTTGGATTCAACTCAGCATTCTCTCTCCTTCAAACACGACGAGTTGTGTTTCTACCAAACAGTTCTACTTTGTTTTCATCTGACTATATGGCATTCTCCCAATACTCTTCTGGATCATCCAAATGCTCTCTAGAAAACTTAAGACGGGCCCGGACATGTACTGGCCTAAGCAGGGGGACACGTCTGGCGCTGCAGGATCTGAGTCCCTGATGGCGTAGTGTGTTACTGATGGTAGCCTTTATTACATTGGTCCCAGCTCTCTGCAGGTCATTCACTAGTTCCCCCCGTGTGGTTCTGGGATTTTTGCTCACCGTTCTTGTGATCATTTTGACCCCATGGGGTGAGATCTTCCGCGGAGCCCCAGATCAAGGGAGATTATCAGTGGTCTTGTATGTCTTCCATTTTCCAATGATTGCGCCCACAGTGGATTTTTTCACACCAAGCTGCTTGCCTATTGCAGATTCAGTCTTGCCAGCCTGGTGCAGGGCTACAATTTTGTTTCTGTTCTCCTTCGAAAGCTATTTGGTCTTCACCATAGTGGAGTTTGGAATGTGAGTGTTTGAGGTTGTGGACAAGTGTCTTTTATACTGATAACAGGTTTAAACAGGTGCCATTACTACAAATAATGAGTGAGGCAGGGACCTCTTAAAGAAGAATACAGGTCCTGTGAGCCAGAAATCTACTTCCTTGTAGGGACCAATACTTAATTCCACCATAATTTGCAAATAATTATTTTCCAAATCAGACAATGTGATTTTCTGGATTTGTTTTCGCATTTTGTCTCCAACGAGGTCTACCTATGATGTCATTACAGGCCTCTTTCATCTTTTTAGGGGAGAACTTGCACAATGGTGGCTGCAAATACCCCCCCCCCCCCCCCCCCCCACTGTATTTGTTCCACAAACTTGGGATTCTGGGAACTTTGTATAAAGATTTTTCATGGTTAGGGCTGCTAGACTTTTCATTTGTTTAAGGTGTGAAGGAGCGGAGAGAAGTATAAAAGGTTAATGACACCAGAACAGTAAGAAAGAAGAGAAGTAGGAATATTTGACTCCTGAATTTATAGAGGGTAGAGAAGTTGAAAATGGTGTGTGACATCAGAACAGGGAAAGGAGAGAGAAGCATGGAGTGGTGTATGATGCAAGAAGAGAAGGCATGGAAAAATAATGTGTGAGAGGTATATGATATCAAAATAGAAAGAGGGGGGGGCGTGGCTTAGCAATGGCCGAGTAAAGACGCACACTGCTGAGCTCCTCGTGGTTTCCAGCCTTTCCTGACCATAACCTGCGCTCATAATGGGGAGGACCAGCAAAAACAGAAGCCCAGAGGCACCCAGCGTTCCGGCTCAACTCAGGAGGACATCGGGGCGTTCTTTCCTCGGTAAAAACCCGCATCCTCACTCCGGCTTCTCGGTCCCGCTACCTCCCAAGATGGCCGACGCCGCATGGCACCTTTCTCAGGCTCCCCGTACGGCGGCGTGCAGCAGAGAGGAGCGCAATCATCCCCACCCTCCCCGAGGTTCCGAGGGTCCCCTCAGCAACACCCGATGCCGTACCTGATATTGGAGAGGGAGACTGGGGGGTCGCGTCTTCCGGGCCTGGGCCTGAGGGGGAAAGCGTGTTCTCTGTGCACCGGGGTGAGAAAACCCATGGGCAGTGAGACCCGCGTGCCCCCGGAGCTGCGGCTCACACGAGACCTCCTCCTGCGTGCTCCTGCCTGGTCCTGTTTCATGTGATCAGGGGGGATCCCCCAACTGCACCAGAGGACGTGGCACCTGATTTTAAAATTTTTCTAAAGGAGTACCTCCCCCCTTCAACCCCTGGGGACATGTTTACACCACGTTGGGGGGGTGGCTTGCTATGGGGCCCCACAGCTCCAGCCCCTCCCCGCGGGATCGGCCCATGGATGTACCTTCAGTCTTAGAGGGGGCATCATACTGGAGGGCTCTACCCCTCAGGGCCCCCGGGGCTCTTTCTTTCCCCCCGCCCTAAACCCCAAAAGCCCCTGCTGGGATCCCCCAATTGGTCCACGGGATTCATGGGGGATTGTCTCCCCCCAAAAAAGTGGGGGGCTTCGACGGGGGGCCGTGCGTGCCGCTGCCCAAACAGGTTTGGGGACTTTCTCCTGATAAACTTTGGGGGGCAATCTGCTTCGGGGGGCCCTCTCCTACATTCAATACCCGGCTGACAGCTGGGGGTTTTCCCCTGTGATTTTTGGGCATCGGGCACGCGCTGCCAGTGCTGCACTCTTTTTGTCAACAGCCCCACCCCTTGGGATGAAAATAGGCCGGTGACATTAGCCGCCCTGAAAAAAAATATAGTCGCCCTCAAAAGCGCTTTCCATTTGTCTAGCAGATGTCGGGGGGGGACCCCCCTGCGGTGATTACTTCCTTGCAACAAAGTAGATGATTAGATCAACCCAATCCGATTTTGCTCATTGGCGTCGGTTATGTGAGGTGGGGCCCCTTTGGCTCAAATATTGCCTAAAACAGCATTTCGATGAATTGAAAATCGCCCCCAGGGAAATAATCCGCATCGGGGCCTCCCGAATCTGTCCCAATGCTGATCTTTTTTGCAGTGGTCAGGCCATCTTCAAGCCCTCTTGGGTGCCCCCCCTACAGTTATTGAATGGACGGGGGCCAAGGCACTGAGACCTCCCCCGGGCCCCGGAGGGGGGATGTTGTATCCCGGGTTCTTTTTTTGAAAAGGGGAATAAATTTCGAAGCTCGGGCCCCCCTTTTAAAGTCCTGTCTACCAGGGCGCCCCAAATTAGGATCTTGCGGATTTATCCCCCCTCCACTAGCCCAGGAGCTGTCCTGAAAACCCTTTTGGATGTATGAAAGAGAAAAATACCCCCTTTCATGGGGTACCCTTTTCCCGCATATTGGTTGCCAAACAACTTTGACGATCCCTGGCAAAGGATTCCACAGGTGTTCAGACTATCCAGCTCAAGAACCCTGTCATTTCCAGATTGGGCCATCCTTGTTTTGTTTTTTTCAAACCCCAGGGGAAAGAGACGGCTGCGCTTATCTTACACCCCCGCCACCGCCTCCCCACAGGGGAGGGGGGTGTTCCCCACAGAGCCCTGGGGGGCATGGCCCCGGGACAGTGGCGCTTCCTCCTTTGGAATTTTCGTAGGACACTTGTTCGGAGACTTCAGTGGGGTGTCCTATAAATGCCATAAAGTGGGCCCCCGTTGTGGGGAACGGTCTTTGTTAGGCTTGGCGGACTTAGTAGTCCATACAGGTTTTGGTGCTAATGTCCGTTTTCCCTTCCTTGGGTGTTTACTAGGTCCCCCCTATACATCTGAAAAATGCAATTTGGGTTAGCTTGGTTGTCTTTTTTTTTATTTTAGAAGGGCCCCGGGGGGAGCCCCCCTGGGTTTCCTGGTTTTCCCATTCCCCCAATAGGCGAAATCCCCTGCTCTTTTTTTCCTAGCATTACATTTCTTGTTTTATTTTGTTTAGTTAACGCGCAGGACGTGTGTGTGTGTCTGTGTCTGTGTGTGTGTGTGTCTGTGTGTTGGCCCCCCCTTTTTTTTTTTCTTTTCTTTCCCTTCTCCTCCTCCCTTGCCCTTTTCCCCCCTTCTTCCTCCCCTCCTTTTCTCGCAGCAGTGGTTGGGGGGAATTGGGGTTGCCCCCAGTGGGCACGGACTGAAGCCCCCCTTTATCCTTTTAAAAATGGATCTTCGCATTGTTTCTTTTTACACGAAGGGGCCCCAAAATCGGGGAAAAAAGTGCACGGGTTTCTCCACCTTTTCATCGCCCCCGGGTCCAAATTGTATGTTTCCCAGAGCCCCCTTTTAAGGGTAGGCACCCCTAACATAAAGATAAATATTTCCCTCGTGGCACTTTCCCAATTGTTGTGGTCCGGTCCAGGGAGTTCCCATAGCGTTTCATGGTCCTGACCCATCGGGTGGTCGCTGCACTATGCCCCGGGGGCCGCTTCTCTCCTAGCCTTTCCCATCAATGGACAATTTTTTTTCCTTTTAAAATGCTTATGCCCGAAAAAGCCGGCGGGGTTTCTTTGAAAGCTGATTGACCCCTTCTTTTTTGGGTTAGGGGATGTTATACAGTGGTGTTTTAATGTTTCGCTAAAACCCTCTGGTAATCCTCGGGGGAAATCTGTTAGCATATTCACCCATTAAAAGGTGAAAGAGTTCTCCTACTCCAGTTTCTGTGGTTGGGGGGGTCATGCCCCGCTCCGATAGGGCTACCCCTTCTTTTTCCTCCCCAGGCTCCTTAGTCGTTTAGATTATATAATGGTTAACTTTTTCCCTTCCCTTTGGGACGGTTCCCCTCAATTGGGAATTTGTGGTTGCCCCACGCTCAGTGTTTTGCAGTTGCGCTCCCTCCCCGGTGAGGGTCTGGAATTGGGGAAATTAAATGGTCTTTTTTGGACCGGTTGTGTCAGGGTATCGGAGTTGTTCCATTCCTGTTTTAGTTTGACCCACTTTGGACTACCAGTGGGGGCCCCTTAAGGGGTGCTTCGTGGTTTTCTCATTAAACCGGCTTCAAAAAAGCTTTTCTAAGGTCTCTCCCCTAGAGGCAGTGCTGGGCGCCCTCCCCCTGTAGTCCTTCGGGGTTGCTAACGGCAGTCTGGAGGTGCGTCGCCTTCTGGAAACTCCTGGGGGTTTTTATTTAAAAGTTGCCGCCGTTTTTTTGAAAACGGGAAAAAATGCGGGGGTGTTGGCCCGGGCAGTCCGATCCCAGATGGCCCAATCCCCCATCCTAGTATCAAGGGCCCCTTCGAAATCTGTGTTTTACGCCCGGAAAAAAAAATTTCTCAAATTTCCAGGCTTTCTACTCAAATTGTTAAACCTTCCCCCCCCTCCCAGCCCCAACGGGGGGTGTTTTTCATGTTTCCTTTCTTTAGGATCCCGCTTTGTTGCAGAGGTACTAGAGGAAAAATTACTTTGTAGGTTGCAGTCGGATTAAGGATTGCCAGGTGGGGAAGAGCCCAGGGCGGTTTGGGTTCACGGGGCAATTCTTTAAAACCCTTTTGGGATCATCAGCCGGTGCTCTTGGGCCTTCAATCTACCCCGCGGGCACTCCTTTCCCCGCCCCGGGCTAATGGGACTGTTTTCTTTATTCCAAGCTGGGAAGGCCCCAATGCTGTGGAGTTATGTCCCCTTCCCCGTTAAATGTGGAGCTGAAAATCTATGTGAAAAACTTAGCCCTTGCTTAATCTTCCCAAGCTCGTAATCCACCCAGACCCGGTGGGGGTTTGTCCCCGGCAGGGAGGCGCGCGATCAGCTTAAACTCTGATATGTCCATTTATTTACAAACCACGGATCCCCCGGTTGTGTATCATGGGGCAGGAAGGCGTTTTGCCCCTAATTTTTGTGGCCTTCTTTCACCGACCTCAGCCACTTGGGGGTTGGCCTAAATTTTTTAGCTAAGTGTTGACTGTATCGCGGCCCCTGTCGTCTCAATGTCAAGGTGCCCCCTTGTTCCCCCTTTAGTTCAAATGGGCGAGAGGGGGATCCCCTTTTCCCCGTTGTTATACGTTTGGTGATGGGAGTCTGAGGGGCTTAGATCCAACCTGAATCAAAGGGGTTACTTTTGGAGGGGGGTTAAAAGCTGCTTTTTTGTGACCCTTTTGGTTACATAAAACCCCCCATATCTCCCCCCGTCTGATGGCCCCAATCAGAAAAATTTGGGGGTGGTCAAACTTTAAATCAACGTTTTAAATCTGAGGTCCTTGGGGCGGGGTCATCCGAGTTTGGCTTCCATAAATCCAATTTTCCTTTCAAATGGCCCGTGCGGGCTTTCATATTGGGTGTGATATCTCTGAGGACTTGTCGAGGCTTTTTTCTAACAACTTCCTTCCTCTGTTTTAGTAAAACCCAAAAGGGACTGGATTGTGGCAGAATAAGGAACTGTCCCGGGTTTGGGAGAATTTCCCTCTTAAAAAATGTTGTTCAAAGTTCTATACCTCTTTTCAACTTCCCCTTCAGTCCCTGCGAGTTTTTGGGAAACCCCTTTAAAGATGTTTTATGCTTTTGTGTGGTCCGCACGGAGACCCCGGATAGCGTACGGCACATTAAAAAAGGTCTAAGGCCCCGGGGGGGGGGGACTACCCCACTGTAAAATTTATACCTGGCCCCGGCCCATTCGAGGTTCCTGGCGCTGGCACGGATAGGGATAGGGAAATTTGGGTCAAATTAGTGAGGGGCCCTTTGTTTTCCGCTGTGGGGGTTTCCCCGGGCTGGACCCCCGCCCTGGGTAAAAGGTTTGTCCCCCTCTTTTTGCTGGGAAGCCCCTGCCGTCCTCTACTCTACAAGAAAATCCCATTTGATGATGGGGGGGCCCCTTTTTTGGGTAACAAGCAACCCTGAATTCCCCCGGGGATTTCCCCAGGGTTCTTGGGTGGCGAAAAAATGCCCCCCACGTCTTACCCCGGGGGCTTTGAGGAGAAATTGGACCTCTTTGGGGACTCCCTTTGGAGAGACCCCGTCCCTGCAGCTGCCTATTTCAACTTGCTCAGTTGCTTTTTTTTCACAAAATTAAGGGCAATGCATTTGACTGGGGCCCTTCGACTTTTGAGTCAATGGTGGTGTGGCGAATCTGAGGCACCCCAACATTCCCATATAAAAATTTTTGTTCAGGGGAGGCTCCCCCCCTTGTTTTGCCTTAAATGGGAGGGGAATTGGGGGCTTTTTTTTACTTTACCCAAGGGGCGTGTTTTAGGCCCCCGAGCATTGGTAGCGTCCAAAAAATCAGGAGACCTGTTACAAAAACTCTCCTGGGGGGGTGCCTGTAGTCTTGCTAGAATCTTTCCCCCATTGGACCTGTGTGGAGAGTGGAAGGAAAAAAGGGGGCCATGGCCATATTGGTGGGGATGCTCTTCTTACGGAGTTTGGATCTCGGTCCTGGAGGGGATTGAGGAAATTTTACGGAGTCTCGATCCCCCAAAATTTCCGGGGGCACTGCTGCTCTTCTGATCCCCCTTTTTATGATTAAATTCAAAGATTCTTTTAAAGCACCTGCTTCAGGCTGCCAAAATGTTATCCCACGCAAATGGAAAACAAGTCCCCGTCCCCGGATGAAATGGTTTGCGGAGATTGGTCTGTGAGCGGATGGGGAGCCCATTGCCCCTACCCCTGAACAAATAGATAAAATTTCCCTAAGTTTTGGTTCATTGGGGCTCTTTCTAAACTCCCCATTTTTCTTTCAATTACCTCTTAAAGTGTCAAAGTGGGAGGTGGCACGTTTTCCCCTTTTTTCCCCCCCCCTTCCTCCCTACCCTTTGCCCCCTCCCCTTTTTTTCTCTCCCTGCTCCGTTTTTTTTGTTGTTTGTGTTGGGGTGTATTGTGGAAGTTATATTTGTCTACATGTTGATGTTTTGTTTTTCTAGTTGCTCACGCAAATCGAACTGGGTTTCTTCTTATGCCTAATCGTGGGGGCCTTACGTTCCCCCTTTTTTGTATTGGTTTATTGCTATTTTATGTTGGGAAGGGCTGTTACTTCAATGGTGCTCTAAAAGGGTTCTCGTTTTTTACGTTGATTGATTCTTGCTGCCCCCGAGGAAAGCTTCTGATTTAATTTCATTGGGATATTTTTGTAACTTATTTTTCACTCATATGTCACTTTCTGCAAATGTTGTTATTTGACTCCCCTGTTTTATTTATCAAAAAAAATTTTCTTGAAAATGAAAAAAAGAAAGGGGGGTTTTGGGTAGGGGGGAAATGTGGTAATTCATCAATGTGTAATTTTTTTATAGTTCGCCAAAAGAAGTTGTGGTCCACGGGTTTAAAAAGTGGATTGTAGGTTTTTTTTTTATGCATTTATGATGCATACTCCACAACATATTCCAATAGGATCAAAAGAAAAAAAGAAAAAACAGCATAAAATATAACAGCAAAATAAAAAAAAAATAGGGCTTGTGTATAGGGGGTGGCTTAATTCTCTATGAACAGTAGTGTCACAATGCACGCTGCGGCCTTCGCTCAGCACCTCGGGCGTACTGTGCATACCCTCCCTTAAGGTCAGCGCCTAATTATCTGGCTAATGACCTAGCACCACCAGTGACTTAACCCCTTACCCCCGGGAGAGTTTGGCCTTCCTACAGACCCCTAGTTTTAAAAACTGACTGTGTCACTTTATTGAGAATAACTTTTTGACACTTTTACTATCCAAGTGTTTTAGAGATTTTTCTCGTGACACATTGTGCTTTAAGTTAGAAAAACATTTTTTTCCAAAAAGCCCTTGTTTATTTGTGAAAAATATAAAATATATGAAAATTTGCAAAAAATTTAAAAATTTTCAAAGTTCAAAAATTTCCCGGTAAACAGAAAGTTATTCCGCCAAAATAGTTTATAACAGCATCTACCATAAATCTATGTAGGGTTTGGGATCAGTTTTAAATGTTTGGTTTTTTTTTACCACATTAAGGGCTTTGAAAATATAGTAGTAATTTTTACATTTTTTAAAAAAATTGCAAAATTGATTTTTTTTGGCCCCAGTTCTACGTGGTCTGAGGGGCCCGTAGTTAATTCCCCAATAAATGACCCCCTCTAAGAAACTAGACCCCTTAAAAAAAATTTAAAAAAACTTTAAAAATTTTTTTGACCTTTTGATATTTCACAAAATTTAAAAGCAAAATGGAGGGGAAATTCAAATTTCACTTTTTTTTTGCAGATTTTCAATTTTTTTTCCATATTCACAAGAAACGTAAAAGTGATCAGGAAATCAACTTAATATTGATTTCCCCAGATTTGCTGTTTTCAGAGATTCCCATATTGGCCCTAGTGCATTATTTTGCTCAACCACAAGCCCCAAGAATAGTAGGAGCCACCTACTGACATCTGGGGTCTCATTTTTCACTACCATTTTAATTAGGCGCCATTCTCAGGATTTGCGAACACCCTAAGGTTCCAAAACGTAATAAATACCCCATATGGAAACTACACCCGCTATACGGAATATATCCAGAGGTGCAGTGAGTATATGACCCCCACCAGGTTTTTCACAAATTTTTGATTAGCGTTCGCTCTGAAATAAAAAAAATAAATATTTATTTCCAATAATCTGAACATTTCTTAGCTGAGAAAATGTTTAATTTTTTACAAGCGCGGCGCTCCTGGAAAAAGCAGCCCAAAATTGTGTTACACAATTTCTTCCAAGTTCGCGAATAACCTACATGTATGGTGTAAAACTGCTGTTTGGGCGCCTGGCAGGCGTACATAGGGAGGGAGCAGTATTTGGCTTTTGAGTCACCGATTTTGGGTGGGGCCATGTCACCTCTGCAAAGCCCCAAAGTACTAGAACAGTGAAACCTTCCAGAAGTTTCCGCGCTTATTGGAATTCAACACCCCTCAGGGCGATCCATCTAATGGTGTATATTGGCATTTTGGGCGGCACAGGTGTTCCGTAGTTTTTTTTATTAGTCATTGTGGGCCATGAAATGAGGGGGGGGGCGGGGAACCGGAGTTCAGCCATTGTTTTATGGGCTTAACTTTTTTACAGTATTCACCATACGGGAATAAATGACGGAATCAACTTTTACTATGGGGGTCGGTACAATTACAAAGACATACATATTTATCTAGTTTTTTTTTATGTTTTATTACTTTTAACACAAATAGAAAGCGAGTTATAAAACGAGTTGCGTTTTTATGTTGTCTCCTATTTCTGACAGCCATAGCTTTTTTAATTTTTTGTCATACGGAGCAGATTGTGGGCTTGTCTATATTTACAAGATGATAGATGTATTGTTATTTAGTACCCATTACGGGTGACGCATCGACATGCTTTGATCACTTTTTATTGGAGGTTTGTTGTGAGGCATTTGTACAAAATACAGCCATCCTGGTAGTTTTATTTTATTTTTATTTTTAGACAGCGGTCACTGTGCGGTAAAAATGACCCACTTGCGTATTATATACTCAGCAGGTTGTATACACATTACAGCGATACCAAATTTGTTATATTTTGTTTAAATAATTAACTGCGTTTACATAATACAAAACAACTTCTTATTTGTAAAGGACAACCAGACGTATTTGGCATCTCGCCCGCCGGTATGAAGCCATACTTTTTTATTTTTCTGTTTATGGAGCTGTATAAGGGTCGTTTTTTTGCGGATGAGTTTGACGTTTTTATTGGTATCATTTTTTGGTGGACAATGACATTATATGATTGCTTTTAAGATCGTTTTTTGGAAGGCAGGGTGAAGAAAATACTGCAATCCTAGTATGTTTTTTTTTATTTTTATTTTTAATAGCGTTTAACCGTACAGAATCCTTGACAAGTTAGTTTTACTCTGTTGGGTTGAGACGATTACGGTGATACCCCAATTATATAGTTTTTTTATTTGGAAGCACAAATTTTTTTTTTTTTTTTTAAAGTAGTTTTCATTGTGTAAAACATATTTATGCCACGCTATCTTCGTAATAGCCATAACTTTTTTTAATTTTTCCGTATACAGATTGTGTGTAAGGACTTTTTTTTGCGGGATGAACTGAACATTTTAATTGCACCACTTTGATGTTTGATATGAGTTTTTGATGACTTTTTAACTCCATTTATAGTGCTGCGGATGAACAAAAATCGCAAATCAGTGAATGTTTTTTTTTGGGTGGGGGTTTACGTCGTCACCGATGGGTAATTAACAAGCAGATTTATAGGGTGGGTCTTTACACACGCAGCGATACCAAGATTATGGATATTTATATTTTTGATCTTTTTTGGGCGATGGTCATTTGTAAAGGGAAAAGGCGGTGGTACGTGTTTTTTATTTATTTTATGTGTTGTGTTTTACACTTTTTTTTTTTACTTTTATCCACTTATTTATCTTTTCTGGCCAGAGGGTATTGCATGAATGATCGTCAGATCCTTCATAACAATAGAAGAGATCAGCCACATCGCTTATACTTGTTGTCACGGTCTCGTCATGGAAACCTGTCAGTCTCGCTGCCTCACAATGCATTGTGGCATCGGTGACACAACCATACAACCCGATGCTGTCATTCAGATCCGGGCTGTCCCTGGAGGAGAGCAGTACGGGGCGCGCAGCTGCGATGTCGCGACCAAGAGGTCGCGACATCGAGGGGTTAATCCCCCGCGGCTGGAGCTCACTCCGGCCGTGGGGGATGCGGCATATTGCCAGCGGTAATATACCGCCGGTTCCATGCCGCGATCTTGTGCGCTCCGCTTGTGAGCGCGCAAGATCGCCATGACGTACTCATACGTCAATTTGCGGGAACCCCTACTCGACATTGACGTATGAGTACGTCAAATGTCGGTAAAGGGTTAAGGAGGTTGCTGTTTCTGCTTAGCATCAGGTTGTTGATGATCCTACATTGATCCTGACCTCTGCATTGCTGTACATTATTTGCGGTCACCTGGTTCCCATGGTTACCTGCTGTTGTACCTTCCGCTATGCCAGTCTTTTACTTTCCTGCAGTACTGTCATCTGTTGCACCTGCCTGAGACCCGCCACCTCTGTCTGCTCCCACAGTTCTACGTCTGGCACCTTAGCCGTCACTGTCAGCAGCCACATCAGGGGTAGCGACCTGGAAGTCCCCCAGAGCCAAGTCCAACACGTCTTGCTGTGGGCCATTTCGAGTACCAGTAGGCTCCTCAGCAGGGCTGTGGAGTCGGGGCTCATTTTGATGGAGTCAGAGTCGTTATACAATGGTCCGACTCCCAAAATATATAATAAATTGGTACGGTTAGTTCAATGCAATGCCAAGAGCAAGAAGAACTGGGTCTTGCCAGTGCTACTGCTCAGGGGCGTAGCTAAAGACTCACAGGCCCGGGTGCAAAACTTAAGCTTGGGGCCCCCTTATCCTTGGACAATGGCTGTGGACCAATACTTTTTAACAACAGGTTCCCTACTTGGTGCGAGGGATATCTGCAGTGTTGTGCGCTGCAGGAAATTATTTATACTTAAAGGGATTGTCACATACAAGAAAATAAATTTTAAATGGGACCAGATAGTGGAAAAAAAGAAAAACATCCAAAGCATCTCCCCCCCCCCCAAAAAAAAAAACAAAAAACAAAAACGTCACCACTATGTAGTGACTAATACCATCATAGACCAAAGAATATCCCACAAATCACTACCATATAGTGACTAATACCACCATACTGTTACTGACAAAATCACTAAATCAAGACCAATATTACCCCACATATCACCATTTTTCACCACTATAAAGTGACTAACGCCACTATACCGCTATGGACCAACAAATAATGCCACATACTGTCTGCATGTCACAACCGGAAAAAAAAATTCCAAGACAGATATTGGCAAAAGAAAATAATATACAAAGACCAAATATTACCGCCCACATTCACCAGCATAAGGAGATTGAATATAACCACTGTACTGTTACTGAATATAAACCATTACACTAAGACCCCCTATTACCGCCATACCATGACCATGTTATATTTTAATATACTGGACTTTTACGGACGCAGCGATACCAATTATGGTATTATTAACTTTTTCTAACCTTCTTATTCTTTTATTTGTAAAATGGCAAAAGGGGGATGTTTTGAACCTCTTTTTTTTTTTTTTTTTTATTTTGACATGTTTTTTATTTCACTTGTAGTCCCTCCAGGGTTTCTCAGCGATAGATAGATAGATAGATAGATAGATAGATAGATAGATAGATAGATAGATAGATAGATAGATAGATAGAGATAGATATGAGATACATAGGAGATAGATAGATAGATAGAGATAGATATGAGATACATAGGAGATAGATGATAGATAGATAGGAGATAGATAGATAGATAGATAGATAGATAGATAGATAGGAGATAGATAGATAGATATATATATGAGATTGATAGATAGATATTAGATAGATAGATAGATATGAGATAGATAGGAGATAGATAGATAGATGTGCTTGTAATGTGTATACCTTATGGTACATGAGACATGCTGGGACTTGTAGTTCCACAGAAGCTGCTGTGGAACTACAGGTACCAGAATACTACACTAGATATGCTTAAAGCTTTAAAGACCAATTTGTGCAGTATGCTGGTTACTTGTAGTTCCCACAGCAGCTTTTTTTCAGCATGTTCATGTACCTAAGCTATACACATTACAGACACAATATATTGTGTGCCTGTAATGTGTCTGTGCATACATAGTGTGCCTCTGTCAGTGACTGATTGCGAGTTGCTGTTTACACTTACTCTCGATCACTGTCCCGGCAGGAGGTGGGTGATGGCTGCCGCTGTCTGGGAGTCGGAGGCTCGGAGCGGCGCTCCCCCCTCCCTCCCCCTCGCCCAGGACGCTTGGAGACACTGCTTCTGCCCGGCTGTTTCCTGCTCCTCCGAAGACAGCTCCTGCTCTCAGAGCTGCTGCTGCCGAGCAGAGGAAGCTTAGCGCAGGCAGGGGCTGCGACAGCTACGATCGTTAAGTCTATGTGACATAACAATCGTAGCTGAGTGGTGAGGCGTAGCCCGTGGGGCCCCCTGGCTCAGAGGCCCGGTCGCAGTTGCGACCACTGCGACTTCTATAGCTACGCCACTGCTACTGCTGCCATATCTTCAGCCTGATCAGATGAGGACTTCAATTTTGAAAAGTATAAATCCATGCTTAGTGGTTGCCTGAGACATGGTCGCCGTGGCCTTGTTCAAAGTGTGGCCTTTCTAAGTGTGGATGAATTAAAACCAGCTGTCACCATTATGCAGCTCCATGAAGTCCTCCCCTCCTTCTGATCTGATTAACCCTTTTTCATTCACAGATATTTATCTAACACACAACTTTCATCCAAACATCACTGTGTGTTTTCAATGTTGTGTGTGTATCTGACCAACACTGTCATCCTTGCTTTTTCCTTTGATGTGTATCTTTATAATTTGTTATCACACTGCCACCTCCCCTACCCCGATCCCCTGCTGTGTGTATGGAGCCAATGTAGTTCACCTTGTCATCTGATTTCCTAATCTCCCCCACTGCTAATTAGCTGACTCGACCCCTCCCATTTCCTGTTCACTTCTGATTGTCTGATCAGGACTTCAGTCCATATAAATCCATGCTTAGTGGTCGCCTGAGACATGGTCGCCGTGGCCTTGTTCAAAGTGTGGCCTTTCTAAGTGAGGATAAATTAAAACCAGAATTAAAACAGGAGGTTCCTACATTGATACTGACCACTGCGTAGCAGTACATTATTTGCTGTCGCCTGGTTCCTGTGGTTACCTGCCGCTTCACCAGTCTGCTACCTGCTGTTGTAGCTGCCACCATGCTAGTCTTCTACCTGCCAGTACTTACCTGCTGTCGTATCTGCCGCCACTGCCAGTCTACTACCATCATCTTTTGCACCTGTATGAGACCTGCTACCTCTACCTGCTCCCGCCGTTCTACGCCTGGCACCTCAGCTGTTCCATCAGAGATAGTGACATGGGATTCCCCCGCAGCCAAGTCCAACCCGCCTTGCAGTGTACTCTGGTGAATACCATGGGGCTCCTTAGACTCTGCTCCCTGGCGTGGGCTGCACCACCCCTCACGATGACCCTGCATATCTACCACCTGCGAACCCATTACCCTGACAGTACTAACTGACCCCAGTCTGTGACGAGTAGTATGCAGTTGTGCTATATTATATATATATATATATATATATATATATATATATATAGTTCAGAAGGGGTTGATGTTTTAAGCTCCATAAGTGGGGTAAGCCTGCAGTCCATCAGAATGAGGAAGAGGGGAGGAGCTACCAGTCCTGATAAAAAGAGCCTAAAATGTTAGGTCGGTAATGAGACAGACAGGTTACAGGTATACCATCTGGCTGGTAGCTCCCAGAAGAAGGAAAGAAGAGAAAGAAAAAGAAATAAGGACAGGTAGATGGGAGATTATAGTAAGGAGCAAAGAAATTTAGGAAATCCTTGGACCCTATCCTAGGAGAGTGAAAGAGACAACTGAAGAACAAGGAGGCTAAGTAGCTAGCCCAGGCAGCGTACCAAGCAACAACACCAGTCCTTAGGCAGAATTGTTGTCCTACAGGCACAGAGCTAAGGAAGAGAGAGGGAGAGCAGATAAAGGCCTGAGGAATTGTACAGATAATTGTCAGAGTGGCAATTGCATTGAGAGAGAAGTGTGGAAACCCCATTGAGAAATTGTCTGAAGTGTAGTAACCTGCTAAGAAACCTGTGAATAAAGCCTGCAGATCCCAAGCTTTGAGTCTCTGTAGTTCTTAATGCTCCAGGAGACTTCCCAGCAATCCCACACTGGTAAGACTAACATCCACGCACACTGCTACCCAGCTGCATCTACCTGCAGAGACTATGTGGTCTCTATATTGTAATGTTGTAGGTTATTATTATTATTATTATTTATTTTTTGAGCGCCCTTGGTTCCAGAGCGCTGTACATTCAGGTTTCATACATAACATAGGTCAAACAAGTACAAGGTGACAAGTTACTAACTAACAACTGGTACAGAAGGAGAGAGGTCCCTGCCCGTGAGGGCTTACACTCTAAAAGGAAGGTGGGAAGAGACAAGGTGAGGGGCAGACATGGTTGTGGATAGTGTAGTGACAGCAGGGTTATTGTTGGTTGTAGGCAATCCTGAAGAGATGGGTTTTCAGGTTGCTTTTGAGGCTGGTGAGAGTGGGGGAGAGTCTGATGTGTTGGGGCAGTGAGTTCCAGAGTGTGGGTGAAGCACGGGAGAAGTCTTGGAGACGGTTGTGGGAGGAAGTGATAAGGGGAGAGCAGAGAAGAAGGTCCTGTGAGGAGCGGAGGTTGCGTGACGGGAGATATCTGGAGATTAGAGCAGAGATGTATGGAGGGGAGAGGTCATGGAGAGCCTTGTAGGTCAAGGTTGCTAACTTGAACTGGATTCGCTGGGCAATGGGAAGCCAGTGAAGGGATTGGCAGAGGAGTATCGAGGAGAGAGGTGAATCAGACGGGCAGCAGAGTTAAGGATGGATTGGAGGGGAGCGAGGGTGCTAGCTGGGAGGCCGCAGAGAAGGATGTTGCAATAGTCTAGGCGTGAGATGACGAGGGCATGGACGAGCATTTTTGTGCTTTCGAAGTTAAGGAATGAACGGATACGGGAGATATTTTTCAGGTGGAGGGCGGCAGGTGGAGGTGAGGGTTTGGATGTGCGGTTTGAAGGACAGATTGGAGTCAAGGGTTATCCCAAGGCAGCGGACTTGTAGAGCTGGTGAGAGAGTGTAGCCATTGACTGTGATAGAGAGATCAGGTGGAGGGATGGAGTGGGACGGTGGAAAGATGATGAGTTCAGTTTTCTCCACGTTTAGCTTCAGGAGACGTGAGGAGAAGTAGGAGGATATGGACGAAAGACAGTCAGGGATCCGGGAGAGTAGAGAGGTAATATCTGGGCCGGAGATGTAGAGTTGGGTATCATCAGCATACAGGTGGTAATGAAAGCCATGCGATGCTATTAGTTGACCCAGCCCAATAGTGTAGATAGAAAAGAGTAGTGGGCCCAGGACAGACCCCTGGGGTACACCAACAGAGAGCGGGCAAGAGGAGGAGGTGGTGCGTGAGTGAGAGACGCTGAATGTCCGATCAGTGAGGTAGGAGGATATCCAGGAAAGGGCCAAGTCCGTGATGCCGAGGGAGGAGAGGATTTGTATGAGGAGTGAGTGGTCGACAGTGTCAAAGGCGGAGGACAGGTCTAGGAGGAGAAGCACAGAGTGGTGGCGTGAGGCTTTGGCAGTTGCTAGGTCGTTGGTGACTTTGGTTAGGGCGGTTTCTGTAGAGTGGTGGGGTCGGAAGCCAGATTGCAGTGGGTCAAGGAGAGAGTTGGTGGATAGATGAGAGGAAAGTTGAAGATAGACGTGTTATACCTGAGCTGGTGTCTGACCTCTATGTGGTCTCTATATTGTAATGTTGTAGGTTATACCTGAGCTGGTGGGTGTCTGACCTCTATGTGGTCTCTATATGGCGGTGTTGTAGGTTATACCTGAGCTGGTGTCTGACCACTATGTGGTCTCTATATGGCGGTGTTGTAGGTTATACCAGAGCTGGTGTCTGACCACTATGTGGTCTCTATATGGCGGTGTTGTAGGTTATACCAGAGCTGGTGTCTGACCTCTATGTGGCCTCTATATGGCAGTGTTGTAGGTTATACCTGAGCTTGGTGTCTGACCTCTATGTGGTCTCTATATGGTGGTGTTGTAGGTTATACCTGAGCTGGTATCTGACCTCTATGTGGTCTCTATATGGCGGAGTTGTAGGTTATACCTGAGCTGGTGTCTGACCTCTATGTGGTCTCTATATGGTGGTGTTGTAGGTTATACCTGAGCTGGTATCTGACCTCTATGTGGTCTCTATATGGCGGTGTTATAGGTTATACCTGAGCTGGTGTCTGATCTCTATATGGTCTCTATATGGCAGTGTTGTAGGGTATACCTGAGCTGGTGTCTGACCTCTATGTGGTCTCTATATGGTGGTGTTGTAGGTTATACCTGAGCTGGTGTCTGACCTCTATGTGGTCTCTATATGGTAGTGTTGTAGGTTATACCTGAGCTGGTGTCTGACCTCTATGTGGTCTCTATATGGCGGTGTTGTAGGTTATACCTGAGCTGGCGTCTGACCTCTATGTGGTCTCTATATGGTGGTGTTGTAGGATATATCGGCGCATGTATAGTGACAGCGTACATGTGTACCTGAATGTAAGAGTGAGGGAACACCTGACCCTGTGATAGGAGTTAGACTTTCTTTCTTGCTGGTGTTTATGTTAGAAGGTGGCGAGGTGTGTGACCAAGGGAAACGTGGAGGGGGATATTGTATGTGGACTATTGGAGGGGGATATTGTGGGTGGAGAGGGATATGGATGGAGCTACTTAGCCCTGTGTCTATGATATGTTAGACTGACATATGTGTGAGATAGACAGATATGCGACTCTCTTGCTATTGTACTACACAATACAGTTCTGTTTTGAACCCTGTATTATGTGGTAAAATAGGCACGTTTATGTCCGAGAGGCCGGTAATATTTTCATGTACAGTAGGATGGACCCCCCAAGATCAACTCCCCTGTGGGCCCCAGACCCCCCAGTCCGACACTGCCTGCACCCATCACCATCTATCTCCTCCTGTGGTTAATTTACCAGGGAAAGAGATAAACAAATTATGACAGACAAAGTTGGCTATACACCTTATATAAATGTAGGCTGAACAGCTGTTAGACAACAGCTGTTCCTCCCAATTACGGCATACACATCCAACCTAATATCAGTTGAGAATACATGCACTTTCAATCTGCATAGAGAAATGAGCCGGTCAGAAACTGTTGGTGGCCGACTACACTGCGGAACTAAGAAATTTTGACCTTACTCTTGGTATTTGAGTCCTACCGAGTCTGAAAATCCCATTCATTTTGTTCTAGCAGCTCTAGTTTATGAGATGTTGATTATATGATTTTAGATTGTTCTTGTGATTATATGTCTATTATTATTTAGTGCAGATGAATAGAATTGAATTTGTTCAAGCACACGTTTTTGTTTGAATTTGTTCTTTAAATATTCTAAAATGTATGTCTTTTCTGTTTCACATGAATTTCCAACATTTCTTTAGTATGATATTGACTGACCCCTACTTTCAGCAGCATATACTTGGTAAGGTAAATATATGTACATATACTTGGTAAGGTGGCAATGCCGGATCTCCAAAAGTAGAGCTGATAGTGGAAAACAGGTGTCATTTTAAGAAACAGTGCCCCAAACATACTCAAAAACTATTCCAACTTGAGGCACCAAAATGCGTTTCCCCAGCGTTATCGAACGTGAACAAAGAATTCCCAACATCAACAGTCATTCTTTTCCTTGACATCTGTCAGAGATGTGGAACTGGGATATAACATATACCTTCAATGGCTAGCTGGTAATACTGAAATGGTTGTTTTGGATGACTTTAATTTACTATATAAGTGAGACAACATTAGGGTATGCCCAAATGACAAGATAGCATGTGATGTCAGGAGAAGATACAGTGCAGAAATCCATGACAGTTATATGGTGCAGGTCCCCACAAGGACAAGCCTTACGGTCACTCAGCAAATATAATATGCAGCTTGTAGCCACAAGTCAAAACAAAATTGCATTTCAGTGTGTTTTTGTTTGTCTAGCATTGCTCATCTTTATAGAGGTTTTGAATGTGTTATGAAGTTAAAAAAATCACTTTTGATGCAATTGATAAAGGATTTGAGGCTGATGGAAGTATAGAATGCACATCCAACCCTTCATAAATTTCAAGAGTTGTGACTATACCTTTCCACAAGTATCTCAATCGATCAATAAAAACATGTATCATCATCTCAGAAACTGTAAACATAAGATACATAAACTGTATCCTCTACTAGCCCATAAATAAGATTGTTCAACAAGGAGATGGAAGAAGGAATGTTACCACAAAGGAGGCCAACAAGGTATTTGATGTCAATAAACCAGGTTTATGATTAATATTGAGCAATTTAGCGTTAAGGGCAGGACACTTGGATATAAAAAGAGAGACATAAAACGAGGACCTTTCGTTTAACATGAAGAAAACATGAAAATAAAACGCCAAATTAAAGTTTTTGGACATCAAAACAAACCCCGAGAAATTCTTTAAACATATAAATCCCAAAAAGACAAAGTCAGAGCATGTAGGACCCTTAAAGGAGTTGTCTCATTAAAAGCTTTCAGCCTCTGTCTGTGGCTGGGAGTTGAATTGAGGGGCGTGCTTCTTCTCTGCCTCTTCTCCTCCCTCTTCCCCCCTCCCCTCAGCACACAGGCAGCTCTCCTCCATAACTTCTATACAGCAGGGGGGGGCAGGGGGATTGCTGCCAGAGTTAACCCTGTGTGTGCCTGCCTAGATCTTCTGCAGGCATCTAGATCAGCTGTATTAGGGCTGATCTATGAGTGTGGAGAGGTCTATGATTGCTAATAGCAGAACAGAGGAGATGCAAGTGTTCCTATACCCTCTGCTTAGCATACATATCTCCACATCTCCAGCAACAAACAGACCCTCTCAGAACAGACACAGAGCAGCTGGGAAGTGTTACTATGTGTCACTAGTACAGCACAGCATGAACTGTTCACAAGCCTCCCTGATCTGTATAGTATTATTATAGTTACAGCTCCACAGACACATCATGATTATAGTAGCACACAGGGTCACTGCTGTCACATCTATCTGTGTAGAGAGCAGGAGGAAGCAGGGACACACAGGGTTAATCCAGGCAGCAGGGACACAGAAGCCAGAGTCCTCCCTCCCCCTCCCTCCACTACAGAAGCATTCTGTGCGGGAGGGGCTCTCTGCTCAGACCTGTATTCTGAAGGTGATGAGTCATACAGACCTGACAGCCAGTGAGATAAGGATCAACAGGTCGGCTGCTATAGAAACTTGAGAAGCTGATGTAGTACTACTAACAGGGCTAGCTCAAAATCAGTAGGACATTTGTAATGAACATATATTGCAAAGCTGCTTGTTTTTTAAAGATCTTTTAATTAAAACCCAATCATTGTAGCGAGACAACCCCTTTAAATAGCAGTAATGGGGAGCTTCTCACTGGGGATCAGGAGAAGGCAGAGGTACTAAATAGGTTCTTCAGCTCTGTATATACTAACAAGGAGAAAGTAGCTGATGTGGGTGGGCCCAGTGTGGATGCAGGTGGTGTCAGTACTAATAGGTGCAGTGCTAGAGCTGATGAGGCAGTGCTGGAGCTGAAGGAGATGGGCCCGCTATGGATGTAGGTGGTGCCAGTACTGTTAATGCATCAACGGACATAATAAATTGGCTGAGTGTAGAAATGGTCCAAACCAAGTTAAATAAATTGAATGTGAGCAAGGCTCCAGGCCCAGATGGCATACACCCAAGAATTCCTAAAGAGCTCAGCTCAATTATCGGTGTGCCCCCGTATATGATATTAGAGATTGTCTGGTGACTGGTGTAGTGCCAGGAGACTGGTGCAAGGCAAATGTAGTTCCCATCTTCACAAAAGGCTTCAAGTCTTTCCCGGGTAATTACAGACCAGTAAGTTTAACATCTATTGTGGGAAAACTGTTTGAGGGGCTCACAAGGGATTATATACAGGAAAATATGGCAGAGTATAATATTATACGTGATTGCCAGCATGGTTTTACTAAGGACAGAAGGTGTCAGACCAACCTGATCTGCTTTTATGAAGAGGAAAGTAGAAGTCTGGACAGTGGGGCGGCTTTGGATATTGTGTTTTTAGACTTTGCAAAGGTGTTTGACACTGTCCCTCTTAAGTGTGTATTAGGTAAATTAAAATCCATTGGGTTAGAAATAATGTGTAATTGGATTAAAAACTGGCTATTGGACGCCTCATATGTGTAGTGCTTTGGCTACCCTGTATGTGTGTGGCTTTTCCCTCTGGGTTGATACTGTTACTGGACAGCTCCCGTCGTCCGCTTGCCTCAAAATTGTTCTGTTTTTGAAGTGCCGAACCTGCAGCAGCTAACTGTTTTAGGTTACTCTTTGCTGATGACAAAGTACTTGTTCTCTCTTTTTTCTTCTTTTTGGTTGGTTTTAAGATTTACTACTTATTCTGTAGGTTTTTGAATAGGCAATATATCAGTTGCTTGTCATTTTAATCTACTTCATGCTGAGCATTTTACTATTGTAAACTAATTGATGTACCAATTGATGTAACGCTCCATTTATACTTTGATTTATGCATATGCTACATCCCTATTCCATTTTGTGAGAAATGTTTATACAATTTGTATGTGGTTTCCTGTTAATAAAGTTTGGAATGAAAAAAAAAACCTGGCTATCGGATCGTACTCAGAGAGTGGTGGTAAATGACTCCTACTCTGGGTGGCCCCCGATTATGAGTGGTGTGCCGCAGGGCCCAGTATTGGGTCCTCTTTTATTCAATGTATTTATTAACCCCTTAAAGACCCAGCCAGTTTTGGCCTTCCTGACACAGCCATTTTTTTTAAATCTGACATGTGTCACTTTATGTGACAATAACTTTTTGACACTTTTATCTATCCATGTGATTCAGACATTGTTTTCTCATGACACATTGTACTTTAAGTTAGTAAGAAATTTTGATACATACAATCCTTGTTTGTTTGTGAAAAATATCAAAATTTAGTGAAAATTTGGAAAAATTTGTCATTTTCAAAATTCTAAAATTTCTATGTGAAAGACAGATAATTATTCACCACAGATAGTTTATAACTAGCATCTACGATATGTGCACTTTAAGTTGGCATAATTTTTAAATGACTTTTTATTTTTTTACGTCATTAGGGGGCTTAGAAATTTAGTAGTCATTTCTCACATTTTCAAGAAAATTTGCAATATACATTTAGGGAGCAGTCCAGTTCTGACGTGGCTTTGGCAGGCCGGCATGTTAGATGCCCCCATAAATTACTTTATCTAAGAAACTACATTTCTTAAAGTATTTACAACAATGTTTAGAAAGTTTGTTAACCCTTTAGGTATTTCACAGAAATTAAAGCAAAGTGGAGGTGAAATTTCAAAATTTCGCTTTTGTTCGCAGATTTAAAATTTGTATCCATTAGTCACTGGAACACGGTAAATTCGACCAGGTAAATGCTACTTAATATGGATTCCCAAGATTCTGCCGTTTTCAGAGATATCCCATATGTGGCCTTAGTGTGCTATTTGGCTCAACCACAGGCCTCAGAGTAAGAGGAGCAACTACAGGACTTTGGAGTCTCATTTTCAATACAATTTTATTTAGGCGCCATTTCAGGTTTGCGAACACCCTAAGGTGCTAAAACTTAATAAAAAGACCCCATATTGGAAACTACACCACTTAAGGAATATATCCATGGGTATGGGGAGTATATTGACTCAACAGGCATTTCACAAAAAAATTTTAGCATTAGGCTGTGAAAATTTAAATTTTTTTTTTTTTTTTTACAACAATCTGCAATTTTATCTTGAAAGGTTTCATTTTTACAAGGAATCCTGGAAAAAAAGCCTCCCAAATTTCTTCCAAGTTCGGCAATACCCTATATGTGGGTGTGAACTGCCGTTTGGGCACATGACAGGGAATACAAGGAAGGAAGCGCTATTTGGCTTTTGAAACACAGATTTTGGTGGGGCCATGTTGCATTTACAAAGCCCCAAAATACCAGAACAGGTGAAACATTCCATAAGTCACGTCATTTTGGATTCAACACCCCTCATGGATCTCATCTAGGCGTGCATTTTGAGTGCACAGATGTTCCATAGTTTGTTTTTTTAGCAATGGGCCATGAAAATAGGGAGGAGAAAACGCAGTTTCGCCATTGTTTTTTGGGCTTCAATTTTACAGCCTTCACCGTGTGGTATAAATTACATCATAACTTTACTATGGAAGTGGGTACAATTACAAGGATATAAATTTTATATAGTTTTTTTATGTTTTATTACTTTTACACAATAGAGATGTGTTTATAAAAACCTGCGTTTTTATGTTGTCATAGTCTGAGAGCCTTAACTTTTTTACTTTGCTGTAAACGGAGCTGTGTAGGGCTTGTTTTCTTGCGGGATAAGTTGATGTTTTTATTGGTACCATTATGGGGTTCATATGACTATGATCACTTTTTATTTTTTGTGAAGCATTTTGAACTTGAATAAAATCCTGGTAGTTTTTTTTATTTATTTAATTTTTTTTACAGCAGTCATCGTGTGGTATAAATGACATGCTAGTTTTACTCAGCAGGTCGATACGATCACAGTGATACCCAATTTCTAATTTTTTTTTATGTTTTACTGCTTTTAAACAATATTTTTCTGTGCACGGAGCTGTATAGCAGCTTGTTTTTTGTGAGATGAGCTGAGGTTTTTATTGGTATCATTTTTGGAGAGACAAGGCGTTACCCCCAAACGACCTGGACGTATGCATATGTCCAAAATCGTTAAGGGGTTGATGATCTAGTGGAGGGGATTAATAGCACTGTTTCTATTGTTGCAGATGACACCAAGCTATGTAGTGTAGTACAATCAATGGAAGATGCTCATAAATTGCAAGCAGACCTGGACACACGGTGTTTGGGCATCCACTTGGCAGATAAGGTTCAATGTGGATAAATGTAAGGTTCTGCATCTGGGTAGAAATAATCTGCAGGCATCATATGTCCTAGGGGAGAAAAACTGAGCGAATCGCTTGTTGAGAAAGATCTGGGCGTTCTTGTAGCTCATAGACTACAGAACAGCATGCAATGTCAAGCAGCTGACTCTAAGGCAAGTAAGATATTGGTGTGTATAAAAGAGGCATGGACTTGCAGGACAAGGATGTAATATTAACGCTGTAAAAAACATTGGTGTGGCCTCACTTGGAATATGCTGTTCAGTTCTGGGCCCCAGTTTACAGAAAAGATGTAATCCAGCTAGAGAGAGTGCAAAGACGAGCAACCAAACCAAACTAAGGGGAATGGAGCATCTTAGTTTTGAGGAGAGGTTAGTAGAATTGAACTTATTTAATCTTGAGAAAAGACGGCTCTGGGGAGACATGCTTAATTTATACAGGTATATAAATGGTCCCTACAAAAAGTATGGGGAAAAATTATTTCATGTAAAGCCCCCTCAAAAGACAAAGAACATTCCCTTCGACTGGAGCAAAAAAAGGATTCAAATCTCCAGAGGAGGAATGCTTTCTTCACTGTGAGAACTGTAAAATCTGTGGAATAGCCTGCCTGAGGACCTGGTCACAGCGGAACAGTTGCAGTTTTCAAGAAAGGCTTAGATAACTACATGAAACTAAAGAATATTAATACATATGTAGCCATATAAAATTCTAGATCTAGTCTGATGGCAACTCTGGGTTCAGAAATGAAATCTTCCTTAGAGCAGATTGGTTCTTGTCTTATGGGTTTCAAAGCTTTCATCAGTAGGGAAACTAGGATTAAACTTCTTATCTCCCTCCCTTCACCCACATTTTCCCCACCCTTGGTTGAACTTGTGGACATATGTCTTTTTCAACCGTACTATGTAAAGTTTTGGAAAATGTGGCGCTGTTGTGAGATCGAGAAAATCAAGTTACCAGTAAGTTCACAACATTTCCCCCCCCCCCCCTACAGATGTGCCATTGTCATTGAGATATGAGAGAAGAGGAGGCTTGGGGGGGGGGGGGACACCGTCTGAAAAATTCTTGCAACTAGAAATAAAAAAAAAAAAGTAAGCACCTACTAAGACAGCCAGCCTGTAGTGACTGAAAAACATAAAGAGAGCGAGAGAGCAGCTTCACAGATATAATTGGTGCTGGATCTCTACACAAAATTTCCAAAAAATTGGGAATCTCGCAAGAGAACAAAGAGTGACTTTTGATCACTATATTTACTATTTTGCCATAGGCAAACTTAAACTCTATCAGTTCTCTATCTATTAAACACTAAAACGTAACTTTTATTATATCTAACTTTTAACCTCTGTACACACTATTTAAAAACCTGATCTCTATCCTCATCATTTAACCCTTTTTGCTTCTGAAAGAGGGAATAACTCCCTTTCTATCATCAAGTCTGGTGGAACCCCACCTATTAACAGGAGAGCCTTATATCTATAGCAAAGTACTAGCTTCAGTAAGGGATCCCAAGCCAACTACTTGGGCAGTCGTCCCTAATCTCATAGACACAGAACAAATAAGGCCCCCTTGTGACACCGTCTGCAGCAGGTGACACTTGTAGACAGAGCTGAGAGATCACAATTTAAAACGTCATGCCTGACCTCGCCGACATGTTTCGCCAGCTAACCTGGCTTCATCAAGGCTGAGAGGTCCGATCACATGTGGTCTGAGCTCACTTCCTTTTATATCATGTTAGGTAAACACCCCATACAGGTGCTCACCAATTAGCGGCGCTGGTCTAGTGCGAGGCGGATGCAGCTGGATGCGGTGGCATTTGAGGATACTGGAGTTCTTACATGCTCCCATTGTGATATGGTGGATTGAATGGCTAGCTGTGAGCCGTAGGAGAGAATCTTCAATGGGGAACTTGTGAGGTCAGACTGTGAGAGGGAGGGAGGGCTAGCCATAGAGCCTACAGTATTATTAAAATGAGTATGAATATTACATGTGAAAGAGAAGTAGTTTATGAATATAGTCTTGAGACAATACTATACAATGCAGTGGAACATGTATTTAATGGGGCCTGCAGCTCTATTGGAATGAATATGCATATTACATACATAGGAGAAGAGCTTTATGGGAAGATAATATGACAGTGGTCTATTGTACAGTGGAGTTTATATTCCCAATGAATATGCATATTAGATATTGAAGAGAAGGGGCTTATGGGAATTGACAAAGATGGCAGTGTGCTGTGTAATGTGACACCTAGTCTGCTTAATTCATTCTTGGTGAGCCACGCAGTTGCAATAATATGAGAGAAGTGAGATGGAAGCCCATCACAGTCAGGGCTGAGGTGTTTGTTGGTGCAGTGCATTGGCACGGGCAGTATGGTAAGATGGGGCGCAAGCCCGTTATGGAGATGGCGAATTTGACTGAAGGTTGTTGGCTCATGAGAGCATGGTGGCAGCTTTAGCAGGACATGTTATGAGTGTGCACGCGCGGAAGGGGGAGTGGGCTTTATGTGGATTCTCTGATGGCTAATTGGTGAGCACCTGAATGGGGTGTTTACCTAACATGATATAAAAGGAAGTGAGCTCAGACCACATGTGATCGGACCTCTAAGCCTTGATAAAGCCAGGTTAGCTGGCGAAACATGTCGGCGAGGTCAGGCATGACTTTTTAATTTGTGATCTCTCACCTCTGTCAACAAGTGTCACCTGCTGCAGGCGGTGTCACAAGGGGGCCTTATTTGTTCTGTGTCTATGTAGATTAGGGATGACTGCCCAAGTAGTTGGCTAGGGATCCCTTACTGAAGCTAGTACTTTGCTATAGATATAAGGCTCTCCTGTTAATAGGTGGGGTTCCACCAGACTTGATGATAGAAAGGGAGTTATTCCCTCTTTCAGAAGCAAAAAGGGTTAAATGAAGAGGATAGAGATCAGGTTTTTAAATAGTGTGTATAGAGGTTAAGAGTTAGATATAATAAAAGTTACGTTTTAGTGTTTAATAGATAGAGAACTGATAGAGTTTAAGTTTGCCTATGGCAAAATGGTAAATATAGGGATCTCTACACAAGGCCCAGGACAGGCAACATTCAAGGAGTTGTAGGCAAAACACAGAGGGGGGCAAAAAAAAAATCCCTGCCGCAAAACTAGTAATCTTCAGATCACAGTATAATTCAGTAATAAAACTTTAATTAGAAATAATAACTATACAAAAAACTCCTTGAAAGATACAAAAATGGGAATAAACTGTAGGGATCATACAAATAGGACTACAAATAGGACTTACCAGCAATGATCACCTGATCTCGTGCAGATACCTTCTTCAATAGGCTAACAAGATAAATGTCCATATGGGTCCAGATCGCCAACAATGGCTAGAAGATAAAAAAGGATTAGTGTCTCTAATCCCACAAAAAAAAGTCCCTAAGAAAAAATATCCCTTAGCGGAGCTAACACCCAGAAAAGGGCGACTCCCCAAAGTAGCTCTTACCTTGCCATAATTCTAATACTCACCCTGTGAAAATAAACGTAATAAAGGCCATACGCGTTTCGTCCATACACTGGACTCGTCAGTGGGGAAACAGAAGAAAAACAAATTTACACCATAGTGAGACAAAAAAAAAAAAAAAATTAGGACAAGAGAACCTGTATATGACAGGAACAACCTGTGTATGAGGTAGTAGCCTAAATTGGCCATCAATCAAGGAGTCTAATACAGGAAGTAGGAGTCCCCCCAAACTCCACACTTTGACCCTCTATCTCATACATATTATACATGTTGAGGGGTCCAAAAACCACCTATATTTCCCATAGACCATGGTTTAGGAACACCCACTATCCAGACATATGTATAGTTTATACCACTCTATGATATTCAAGAATAGATAATGCACTATGTAAGAAAAAGGAGTAGAATTGGTTAAGCCAATCAGGGGCAACCCATCCACAGCAGGAAAAGGACCCTGAGTGGCAGCCACAATATTCCAAGGCATTAATATAAATCCCCAGAAAACGAAATTCATTAATAACAAAATAATCCCAAATACATGATTACCTGTTTGATGTTGGTACCGGATTCACATCTGCAACCCCCTACTGCGCGTGCACGAATGATACACATCATCACATACACCAAAACGAGGCTGTATGGATCCAAGTGTGCGCATGCGTCAGTAACCAGTGATCACATCCAACAGGTACAAGTGTGACTGTGCACATACTCCGTCTCTGTACCACATATCAGATAACCAAAACAGCAGTTGCATGTATTGAATGCACATGTAACAATGTCTCTAGACCACTTGTCAAATGGTCAAAGTTCCACACTTTTCATATAGACCAAAAGACATTTAAAACCGTGCCTCTCCCATGATATATGCCTTCAATGCCAGAAATAAGTGTTGACATAAGTGTTGACACATCATGTATATCTGATCTAATAGAAGAGACCACAAAATAAAAACATATCCAAGGGGCCAAAATCTATTGCCACTGAACCTTGTGTATAATGTATAAGCATATAACGCCACAAATCCTTATATTTGGCCAAGTGTTATGCAAAGGTGCGCATAAAGATTGCAACATAATGTGCATTAAGCATGCCAAGAATAGGTCAATGGACCTCAATCAGAATGCACTGGATAAATAATGTGTAGATCATGCAGAATTCTATCCAAGGTGCTAGCCTAAATGTTAGGGTATATCAAAACAATACCATAAAAGAACAATATTCTCGTCTGAGGTCCAAAGATACCCTGGGTGGCCATTAACCTTTTTAATCATGTTACAAAGGGAGATATAGCAACAGGTAAAGCAAAAATGACAAAGTGGGCCATTGGCTGGAGATAAATGTATTATGGAGATACCAAAGTTGACCTGGGAAAGGGGTCATATGAAGCAACTGAACGTGAGGGTTTCGTTGAGGCCTAATGGATGAACCAAATGAAGTCTGAAAATCGTTTTGCAGAATTCTTTTGTCCCAGTCATCCCTACGACGAAAGGATCTTATAAATTTAATAACTCTGAAACAAAGAGTGATCACGGCCCTCTTACATTTCTCTTGTGCACCAAAAGATTGGGGTATCTCGTCTGGTGTCCCCAATATGTTCTCCTCCTTCGTTCCCTACAGGTTTTTCCCACATAATTAAAGGGGCACGTGCATTGTGCTAAATAAACTACACCTTCTGATTTGCAATTCATAAAGTTCCTGATCTTAAAATACTGTTCAGTAGATGAACTGGAAAAATACTTGCAGACCTCCAAATATTTACACATCTTGCATCCCCCGTATAACATAACAGCACTGACACATAGAGGGTTGACTTTATTATTGGCCTTGTGTAATTTTTCAGGCGGGAAAAAAAAAAAAACATTTGACTTTCTAAACTTTGATTCACTCATGTCCCTTTAATAAAAAGTGGGTGTCATGCACACAGGTAAACGTCACAGACACAGGTAGTGGATCCTCCGGGTCACCGTGAGAAATAACTTTGAACCATGCCAGAGCCTGGCACAAGGCGGGATGGACTTCGCTGCAGGAGACTCTCGAGTCACTACCTCTGACGTGGTCGTTCCAGGTGACACCCGAGGTACAGAAGGAACAGGCGGAAGCATAATCAGGTCACTGGTGAAGAGGTCAGGGTTGGCGGTAGGCAGAGAATAGTCAAAAGTCCAAAAGCATGGGGTCAGGAATAACAAACCTAAATAAGCACAAAAGCACACCAATGAACTGGCAGGAAGTGCCCTAATAAAGGGTCCACCGACCAGTGATTGGTAAACAGCGGTGTGCTGGCCCTTTAAATCCTAAAGAGGACAGTGGAAAGAGGAGAGTGCCTGACCAGTACCAGGGGCCTTAGGAGAGGGACATGGAAGGAATTTGAATCCGCATAGATAAAGGCAAACAAAGTTTGCAGCACACTGAATTAATTTGCTAAAGCACTGAGAAGGGTCCAAAGAAGTGGGCGTGGAGTTGAACACTAGGAATTTTCAGACAAACATACTTGGCAGATAACCACACTTTATTACCTGAATGGAACAAAGGGGGAGGTCTCCATTTCTTGTCTGCTTGAGACAGTCCAGGAAGATGCTAAGAGGAGAGACTGCCAGGTATCCTGCCAGATTCAAAGGTATTTCTTGGAGTCCATAGCTGGAACATCAGAGATGGTAGGTGGAGGGAGAGGAGGGCGGGGATGTTTAAGATGGTTATACAAAAATTCAGCCCAGGGAAGAAGGTTGGCCCAATTCTCTTGACTAGATGAGACAAAGTGATGAAGGTAGTTCCTGAGGACTTGGTTCACCCTTTCCACTTGTCTGTTGGACTGAGAATGGTAGGCAGAAGAGACGTCTAACTTGCCCTGACGACGAGAGGAGAGTGTACGCCAAAACTTGGAGACAAATTCGTACCCCATGATATGACGCGATATATTGAGAGGCAGACCATGTACACAAAAATATGCTGCAAGAAGAGATTTGATGAGCTATACGCAGACCTGGAAATAGTACAAAATGAGGCTTCTTGGAAAAAAGATCAGTAACTATACAAATGACTGTATTATGAGAGGTAAATCTGTAATGAAGTCCATAGCAGTATGGGTCCAGGGTTGCTCAGGTATAAGTAAAGGCTGTAGCAGTCTGGAGTGTTTGAGACAAGAAAATGTATTATGGTCATAAATAGAAAAAAAGAGAGAACAAAATCTTTAATATTTTGAACAACATTAGGCCACTAATAGTGTCGAGAAATTTGCAACAAAGTTGGAGGTTGATGGGGGCTACAGTAATTAAATGTCCCGAGAAATTATATGCTGAGGTTTGGAGTCGAGCCCCGCATTATCTGAGAAACGGGAGAGGGCATCTGCTTTGATATTCTACTCCGCAGACCTAAAGTGAAGCAAGAAATCAAATTGAGACAAGAATAAGGACTATTTAGCTTGTCAAGGATTTAGCTGTTGAGCATTCTGAAGATAAAGGAGATTTTTATGGTCTGGACAAGCTCTGTCCAGAAGATGGCGCCATTCCTCTAAGGCCAATTTGATGGCCAACAGTTCGCAATCTCCAATGGTATAATTCCTTGCTGCCGGGGAGAAGTTTTCAGAGAAAAAAAAAATGCAGACGACGCCCTCAAGAGTCTTATGTTTGAGAACCGATCCACCTAACACAGATGACGCATTAACCTAAAAGATTTGGTGGATTTGCTTGAGTCAGGACAGGTGCTGTGACAAGGCCTTAAGATGACTAAACCAGAACTGGGGACAAGATATTGTAGCAGACTGGCTACATGTAGTTGCCTGTTGCTGCCACTAGGTGGAGTCGTCTTGCTGCAAACGTGCCACCGAATATCTGGGTTCGGTGGGGGAAGGCAACCATTTAGCGTCAGCAGCCCTAGGTTACTGACACATGTTGTTAGTATGGCTGCTATGCGGCTATTATTGGGTTGCCTTTCCCGGGGCGGCCCATAGCGTTGGGTGGAGGGCCGTCCCACACGTTCCAGGCCAGGTTTTGAGCCAGTTCCTGGATGGCTATAGAAGCCCTAACCTGCAGGTGTTAAGGGGGCGTGGCCTGCTACCTGGAAGTTGGAGCAGCAGAGCTGGAGAGAGGCTCTGGCCCCCCGGAGGCTTGAGGGAAGCCTGTGCAGTGTACTGGATTTGTGAGTACATGTTTTGGTGGTGCTGGATATTAGATCCAGACTACGGTAGAGAGGGCATCTCTAAATGTATAGTTAGTGGCCAGACGGCCTAGATGTTTATTTGTGTTATGTTTGTTTTGTATGCTTTTCTGTGCCAATAAAACTGGGTGAGGCCAGTTAAACGGAAGCTTGGTGTCGGTGTGCCAATACTGTCCTTCCCCGGACGGCGATCCGAGAGCTAAAGACCCCCTACGCTGGTCCAAGATGGTGGCTGGACGAGTGTGAGGTGTTACAATATATAAAATATAACTTTTAATAATATAGTTAAAACGATAGCATCGCTAAAAATGAACACTGACATATAGCAAATAGCAGCATATATTACTCGAGTGACATCTAGAATGACCCTAGGTACCTAATTAAACACCTACAGATAACCAGGATAGTCATCCCGAAAAAGGACGGTCCTGTCAGGAACCTGTCCCTAACTAGAGAAACCCTATATACTCCCTTTTGTTCAAAAAACTTACATATAAAAAACTCCCAACATGTTTCGATCCTCCCAGATATCAGGATCTCCTCAGGGGAAAAATCCAGGGAAAAGTAGAGAAATACACAAAATATATGACCCAACACTTTAGTGACAGAGAGTAGGGTATTATATGCTTTATCAAGATACTTGCTGTAGAGTGGATAGAGAAATATAAACCACCATTAGAATAACTACAGTATAGTGTTACATACGATCTCAGGGCGTTTGCTCTCAGTTAGAAGAATGGATCCTGGCACGTGTAGGGAATAATACAATTTCTTACCTACATGAGTTCAGTGAGTGGATCCATACAGCCAGTGAATGGCACAGAGCTGTGATAATAAAACAATTTGCACCAGTCAATTACAAATTCTCTATATATCTATGGCAACGCGGTCAAGAGTACATATACCTATAGTTACCTGTATGCCAAGAAATCGTAAAGGAAAGCTGCTGCCAAAACAACCTCCGTGTATGACGGAGTGTGGCAACATTATACTGTTGTTATTCTATTGGTGGTTTATATTTTCTATCCACTCAACAGCAAGTATTTTGAGGTAGTATATATTACCCTACTCTGTGTCATCAAGGTGTTGGGTTATATATTCTGTGTATTTCTCTATTTTTCCCTGTATTTGTCCCCTGAGGAGATCCTGATATCTGGGAGGATCGAAACATGTTGGGAGTTTTAATATGAAAGTTTTTTGTACAAAACGGAGTATATAGGGTTTCTATAGTTAGGGACAGGTTCCTGACAGGACCATCCTTTCTCGGGACGATTATCCTGGTTACTTGTAGGTGTTTAATTAGTTACCTAGGGTCATTCTAGATGTTGTCCGAGCAATATATGCTGCTGTTTGCTATATGTCAGTATTTATTTTTAGCGATGCTATTGTTTTAACGATACTATTAAAAGTTATATTTTATATATTCTGTCCCCAGTTCTGGTCTAGTGATTTGAGTGTGGAGGGACTGTGACTGGTGTACCTGTCACAATAGTGGTTCTAAGGCCTTAAGATGGGCAAAAGCATCTTCAGTTTCTGATGGCCAAAGCTTGGGGTTACTTTTTTTCTTTGAAAGAGCCAAAATGGGTGCCACCAAGGTGGAGCAGTGGGGAATTAACGATAGCAGTTTGTGAACCCCAAGAAATGCAAGAAACATTGAGTAGCCCTAATTCTAGCAGGTCGAGGCCGCTGGAGAACAGCAGACAATTTTTCTGGATCCATCTGCAACCCTTTGTCAGAGACAATGCACCCCAGGTAAGGCAAACTGGACTTCTCAAAGAGGCACTTCTCAAGTTTGGTGTAGAGACATTTGGCTCATAAATGTCTTAGTACCAATTGCACATGGCCGCGATGGAACTTTAGGTATGGCGAGAAAATCAAAATCAATAAAGCACAAAATCAGCTTCAAAATAAAGTTCACAAGCTTATTCAAACATCATTTGTACTAAAGGATGCTTTACTTATTCAAATGCATAACATCTTGTAAAAAAAAAAAAAGTAGTGAAAAACAACAACTGTACATTTTACTGTAAAAAACGGTTTTAGTTGGTCATAAAAAATTGGTCATAAAAAAAAGTCTTAATGCAAATCTGCATAAGTCCATAGTTAGGTCCAAGAGGAGTACAAGCCAGAGACCTCTCACATCTCCTGTTGCATACTGTGTAACCTTCCACGTTTCAGGGTCCACCCCCTTTCTCAAAATGCCGCTTAGGTAAACCACAACAACATTGGAAGACCGCTGCAGCACTGCAAAGTCCAAAGGGCTTCTCCTGGTATGTAAAGTGCCCATCACGTATGTTGAAGGCGGTCTTCCATTCATCAGTTTTGCAAATACAAATTATGCTATAGGCTCCTCACAAGTCAAGCTTGGTGGAAATCCTGACGCCTCATAGCCGATTGAAGAGTTCAGAGATCAGGGACAATGTGATTTTATCAATGTCCCGATAATCGATGCAAGGGCACAAAGAATCATCCTTCTTTTCAACGAAGAAGAAACTGGCACTGGCAGGAGAGAAAGACTTGCTGATAAAGCCCTTCTGTAGTATCTGAGTTTCGGGCACAGAGAGAAGATACACTCTACAGTGAGGAGGCGTGGTGTCATGCATGAGGTCTATCGGATAGTTATAGGCCTGGTTTGGTGGAAGAGTCTCTGCTTAGTTTTCATTAAAGACATCTGCAAATTCTTGATATACGGAGTGAAAAGACCCTGAATGGAGTCGGAATTGTCGGTAGAGAAGTGGGTTGCATCTGGGTGGTGTGAGACACCAGAAGTGACATTCTTGCCAGTGAAGTACAGGGACAAGTTGCCACAGCCACGGAGGACCCAGGAGAATTAATAAAATGTGGAATCACAAGGAATGAGATCTTCTCCTTGTGATTCGCCCCAACTTGAAGGATCAAAAGCTCTTTACAATACTGGACGGACCCCTTTAGGGAATCTCTATTAATGGAAGAAATTATGAGAGGCTTATCGAAAGGAATCACTGGTAGACGAAATTGGAGAGCAAAGACGAATGAATGAAATTTCCAACGGAGCCAGAATTCAGGAAGGCAGCAGTTAGAAACTTGACATGGAATGAGGACCTGAGCACAACCAGCATGTTCAGGCGAGCAGAGGATGCATCTTCACCAGGGACTATGGAGCATAGGCGCTATGAGTCTCCCGCACAATCTAGATGGTTCTTCAGGAAGTGAGCCTGGCTGCCACAGTACAAGAAGAGAGTTTCACCTGCGAGTATAATCTTCCTCAGACAAATGGGCTCCCTCTACTCTCATAGGCTCATCTCCTGGAACCATTGGTGGAGCCCTCTGAAACACTTAAAGGGAACCTGTCACATAGGTTATGCCCCCCTTACTGAGGACAGCACAAGCTAGTGACAGACATGCTGTTTACAGCGCTGTGTTCCTTATTCTGTAAGATGCTGTAGTTTTAGAGCATTTACCCCTCAAATCTTATTCATGAGTAGGTGTTAGCCCCGCCCACCAAAGGTTAGCACCGCCCACTGACAGTAAATCACATGTTTCTACCTATTCAAAGTAATAGGCTTATCAGTTGAAGTGGGAGGGGCTAGCATCAGATGGGCGGAGTTTGACTCTTTAAATAACTTTTCTGGCTGAAAACTGCAGTTTTGAGCATTAAATACTCAAAAACAACAGCATCTTACAGAATAAGGGACGCAGCGCTGGAAACAGCATGTCTGTAACTATATAGTTTTTGCCCCTCTGGCTGAGGACAGAACAATGTGACAGGTTCTCTTTAAGCAGGTCGAGGAAGTCTGCAGGGCTAGGAGGATACTCGTTGTTGTCAGAGCAGCAGTTGCCTCTCTACAAAATGGACGTCTATTCTAGTGGCAAGAAGAATGTGGTAATCTAGAGAGGTTGGAAGATCCCGGCCAGCCAGTTCATTCTTGACTCTTCCTGCGAGACCATCCCAGAAGGCCATACTAGAGCCTTGTTATTCCAGGCTAGCTCTGGGGATAGTATACAAAACTGCATGGCGTATTGGCCCACTGTGGAATCGCCTTGCCTTAGACGGAGCAGGGATGATGCGGCAGAGAAAGCACGAATGAGTGCTTCAAAGACCTTTTGGAACTCATCTAATAACACTAGCACATTGACTGTCAACAATACTATATGGTGATTATAATTTTTTGGCATGTTTGTAGACTGGATGATAGTACACTATACCTAAGCAAAAAAAAAAAAAACAGTACAGCACAAAGTACTTTTTAAAAAGGTTGTCTGGGCAATAATTTCATTTTTTTAATGCTGCACTGTAAAAAAAAACAAAAAAACACAGACACCTCGGATCCAGCAATGTGCAGTCCTCTCATGCTTGTTTCATGTTTTCTTCCGGTCTTCTGTTGAACGTGCCATTGGTTGACATCCCAGTTCGGAGCATACCATGCCAATGGCATATGATGGTTACAGCCAATCAGCATCTACAAAGCTGTTGTCCCGTTTGACAAAAGACCAGAAGAAAATAAAAGACAGGCGAGAAGATTGGACGAGGCATCACTAGATCTGCGGTGAAAGCAGATGTGAGTATAAGTGATTTTTTTTTCTTTTCACAGGGCAGCAGTATTCTATTACAAATATGTATATTACCTCTTTAAGACTAGCCCGGTTTATAAACAGCAATCTTAGGCTCTATCACACCAATGTTTGCCTTCTACAGAAAGTATATACCTCTGGATATTCAGATGTAATGTTTACATAAGCTTTTATGGGATAGATGCAGGGGTAAAGTGTTAAACAAAATCCAGTTTAAAGCTGTAACA